>JAKUCM010002992.1:0-37725 GCA_023374145.1 Lepidium sativum
CTCTTTTCCATCTCCAATTGTACGAATAATACCCTTAGATATTAATGATCGAGCAGATAACATACGCCGCCAACCATATGATGAAGCCGCATTCTATTTTGCCAGTAACAAACACGAATTCTTATAGTATTTGCCTTTTAAAACTCTAGCCAATAACGACTCTGGATTATTTAACAGCCGCCATAATTGTTTTTCCAATAGCGCAATATTAAAATCCTCCAGAATCCGAAAACCCAAACCCCCCCCCCCCCCCCCCCCCCCCCCACCGCCTTTGATTTATATAACTCCTTCCATTTCTTCCAATGTATACCACCAAAAGATGCCGAATTAGCCCACTAGAAGCGTGCTATCGCCGACTTAATTGTCCATATAACCGTACTTGGAAGTCTATAATAGGACATAACATATGTTGGCAAAGTAGTTAAAACCAACTTAATCAGGATTTCTTTCCCTCCTTTTGATAGAAACCTTGCTGACCAACTATCTATTATGTCCTTAAAACCGTTCCCCCAGAAAAGCAAAAACTACACGTTTAGAGCCACTGATGTTTTTTGGGAGGCCTAAATATGTTCCCATTCGTCCTACATTCCTAATCCCCAATGTTTGTTGTACTACACATTTACTATTTTCTGACACCAGTTTGCCAAATTGAATTGATGATTTGTCAAAATTAATCAGCTGCCCCGAGATAATTCATACTCTTTGAGAATCTGTAAAATGTGTTCCGCCTCTCGTTTGGAAGCCTTACAAAAAAAGAGACTATCATCTGCGAAAAGTAAATGAGATACAACCAGACTATCCCGAGCTACTCGTATGCCCGATATAAGTCTTTGCTGCTTTGCTACTTTTAGTTTAACAATTAAGACTTTTGTACATATAATGAATAAATAAGGCGATAAAGGATCTCCTTGTCGTAGTCTTCTTTCGGGGGTAACTTTTCCCCCTGCAGTCCCATTTATTAATATTGAGTATTCCACACTTGTTATACACCACATAACACATTTTATCCATTTATCACAAAAATCTAACTTGTGTAACAGATCACTAATAAAATTCCATTCCACTCTATCATAGGCTTTTCTCATATCAGTTTTGACTGCCATATACTGCCCCTTGACCGCGGAATTCGTGCGTAAAGCATGTAACAATTCCTGAGCAATCAATATATTATCTGAAATGACCCGTCCAGCGACAATACCCGACTGTGTTTCAGATATAATTTTGGGTAATACCCTTTTTAGCCTTAAACACAAAATCTTTGATATCAACTTAAAACCAATATTACAAAGACTAATAGGTCGAAATTCATTCATACAGCTAGGGTCGCGCAACCTTCGGAATAAGACATATATTAGTCTTATTCAACGATTTTTCAAAAAATCCATTTCTTAAAAAATTATTCGCCATTATTACAAAATCTTCTTTTAATATTTCCCAATAATTTTGATAAAAAAATTATGTCATACCATCAGGCTCTGGTGCCTTTCCTGGATCCATAATAAATAATGTTTTCGTGGCCTCCAATTCCGTTATGGGCCTCATTAAAAGCTGATTATCTAATTCTGTAATTTTTGAATCTATTCCCTCAACTCTTGTATCTAGGGACGTCGAACTAGTATACAAATTTGAGAAATAAGACGTAGCTTCTCCCAGAATCTCACCCTTCTGTTGTGACCTAAGAACCCCTCCCAGTCAATAGACCAATTATTCTATTTCTTGCTCTACATTGTTTAGTTACATTATGAAAAAACTTTGTAATTTGATCACCCTCTTTCAACCACTTATTCCTACTCTTCTGTTTCCAATATATCTCCTCTTCCACGTAAGCTTGTTTAAACTTAGTCATAGCATCAACTATAAACCAATGATTGCGTGTAGAGTTCATATTATACTCCGCAACTATCTGCTTAAGCTCCATTATTTTTTATTGCTAGATTGTACATTTTTACTACGCCAAGGTGAAATTTCCTTACGACAACTTCTAATGCGTTCTGTCAGAGAAGAAGTCTAACGAAAACCACAACCTTTCCAACATCTTTCCACCACATCTATAAGGCCTGGTAATACTACCCATCGTTTGTCAAAATAGAAAGAATTCTTCTTAGTTATTTGAATCGTATCCTTGAAACAACCTAATATTGGTCGATGATCTGATCATATCATCTCTAAATACTGAATCTCCGAATTAGGTAATAACTCATGCCCATTACCTAAACCTTTGTCTAAAACACATCTAATTATACCATTTCTCATAACCCCTCGAGATGACCATATATTCCCTCTTTTTGGGAATTCTAGTAAACCGCACACTTGAATCATATGCTTAAAATCTGTGAAGGATCTTGGATTTCTCGGAACTCCCCCTGCTTTTCATGATTTCCTACCAGTTCATTAAAATCTCCAGTAATTAACCAAGGGCATACCTAATTAAATGTTCCCATACATTTGCCCGTCCCGATTGCACTGGATCCCCATATATAAAAGTTATATAGGATCGAACTCCTAAAATTTCTAAGGCTACGTCTATCATATTTTAATCCTTATATTTAATATTAATACTATAATTATCCAGATAAAAAAAAGCCAAACCTCCATTTGTACCCATTGGTTCTACTGTTGTTAGATATTTAAATCCTAAGTGAAGTTGAATTTTTTCCCATAAACAGATAACTATTCTTTGTTTCTGACAAAAATAATAACTCTGGTTTAAATAAATTCTAAATATCCCTTAAATAACCAATATAAACTTTATTCCCAATTCCTTGACAATTCCAACATAGAATTTTTAAAAACATAAAAATTAAGACTTTTCTAAGTCCCTTATCTTGCTCCTTCATATTGCTCTCTTTGAGCTTCAAAGACCATGGTGTCTTTCGTGGAGACTTCGTACCCAGCATAGCCATCTTCTTTGTACTAACACCGCATATTGGAGTTGACCTCTTCTTCAAAGGTAGTTTGGTAAGTCTACCCTCCTTTCCCTTCTACATCTTAGCCGTAATTTCAGCATTTAAAGCAGCTAATTGCTCCTCAGACAGATTTTATCGTGAGCTCAAAACCGATTCTACTGCTAGAGAGTCCAATGCCTCTTCCTCCATCTGCTCTGAAATTGCTTCAATCAACTCGGTGGAATCATGAAAGGACTCCTCATGCTGCAATAATGCCACTTGATCATCAAACTCAGTTTCAAGAACCATATCCGACTCAATCTGATCTAAAGGCGCCTCCGATACCGAAGCATCTACTGCACCAGTTTCATCCCGCGTTGCCAAATTTGGAAAATTTTCTATACCATAATTCTCTCCCTGGAAAAGTGGACGCCTTACTTTCTTCGCAGACACAGTCCCCTCTTCCACAACATCTCCAGAAACATGTGCACACTTAAGACAAACCAACAAACCAGAACCCTTTGTTAAAAAATACCTTCTCTAATTCCACCATTCTAGGGAGTTTCAGGGCCGATTCCCTACCCCTTTTACCCACATCAGATTTATCTCTCATCGACAATGCTTAGAAAACTGCTCCCGGGTTCCTTTTACCCCCTAAAACAACACCTTTAAAACTTTTTGCTCTGTCAGACATCCCCATTCTCCTTTTCCCATCTACACCCGACTCTCTATCTTCTATCTTAGCCTTATAGCACAAATCTGCTTCATGCGTCATCCTATAACAAGACGTTTATATACAAACATGATCCTGGACTCTTTACCTTCCTCAAATTCTAAGATTGAGGAAAAAGTCAAAGGTTTGGAACATGGTATCTCTATAAGTACTTGACCCTTTGGAACCTCAATACCAATTATTGTTCCTAATGTTTCAGCTACTAAATGGTAAACTTCCTCCACACTATACTAAAAAAGAATCCCTGTTATCCTAATCCACAACCGAATCATATTCGGATAATCGGCATCAGCCATCGCCTTCCAGGGTGAATATGAAATCATCCACCCATCGAAGTTGATTGAGCCATTGTCTAAGACTTTCGCTAATTCTTCTTCTGACTTAAACTCGAATTGAAACCTACCATTCTCCAAATTTAAACCACTTACCCGACCCACTAAATTCCAGAATTGTAGCATCCTAAAAAGAAAGGTATCCACATTCTGGATTTATGGGTTAAGACACCTACCCATTAAAAACTTAGAACTCCTTGCCAATATAGCTGAGTTATCTATCCTAGGGATCTTAATTTTCTTAAGTTTTGGAGGCGACTTGACTCCCAAACTCTTTTTGTTAATACCCAATTGAGCCATTGCTATATTAACCAAACTCGAGACTAAAACTTTTGAAAATTTAGACTTTTATCAAACTGTGTTAGACTCGAGTAGCTATGTCGCCTCCCTTTATAAGGTATATTTAAATTTTGAAACATTTCCACATTTTTGAAATCGTTACTAATCCTAAAATTTAGGCAAAACAAAATCCTGAAAAATTGAGATAATTAACTTTCAACTCCACACAATTTTCTGAATTTTAAAAATATAACAGAAAGCATATTCTCCATCTAATTATTCGCAATTTAAGATCAAGTCTCCTCATTATACGACCAAAATAAACTAAATTCATCACCTCCTTTCTAACAGAGTCATACCACACAAATTTAGTTAATACATCTTTCAAATGATTAACCCCATCACCCATATATCCAAACAAGACAGTGAGAACAATTGTTGTCAAAGAATCAGAGAGACTTACCTTTTGTAAAGCCATCTCCTCTTCACAGAAGCCGGTCATGAATATGCTTCTCCTAGACCAAGCTTTCGTAGTCCCCATTTTTAGGATTAACCTCTCAAAACAATCAGAAAACACACTCCCATATGAGTTAATACCCAATACAAAACACAATATTAAGTCCCCATAATACAGAAATGTAACAACATTTATGAACACCATAACTGTATCATCTCAAAGTCTATCCCTCTAATTCCCAACCTTACATTACTGTAAACACTCCACTTAACCAACTTCCCATATGTAATTAAGAGTTTACTCCTCCCTTTACCTCTACCCCACACACAACATATGTCGACATCAACCATCGTAACAACCGAATTAAATTTACCACACCATAGAAACCTGAAACCGATTCCTGAACCACTCTATCAACTACGAAAGACACACTGACTCTTAATTTCGTACGATGAACATAATCCCTATATTGAAAACCTAACATCGTTAGACCATTGAAATCTTGGTCTAGAGTTAATATTACCAGAGAGAACAGCCTCTAGAGTTAATATTACATCACAACAATATCCCATTCTTGTAGGTTCATTAAAACTATCCCTCTAGAGTTAATATTACCAGAGAGAACAGCCTTAGTCCCCCACATTTTCAACAAACTTCGCAGTTTGACCGTTTGGTCTTGCATCGAAAACACCCAAATACCATACCCATTGATCACAACCGTAACACCAATAACAGAGAACATCGACCTTAAAACGCCCTTACCTTCAAATCGTCATGGTGGAGAAGACGAAGTCGCAATAAAGAAGAAACCCCTTCGGAAAATGAAACACCCAAAAACACCTTCCGCTCCTCCAGATCCGAGACCGACGAAACTTTCTAGAAAACCCCCCCCCCCCCCCCCCCCCCCCCTTAAAAGCCCTAAATATGCCCGACAAACCCTAGAAACAAAACTGAGAACCCTTAAACGCGGAACCTAAAACCAAAAAGGCAAAAAGCTCAAAACCCTCGAATTAGCTACCCAGAACCGGAGACAACCCTCCCGAATCCCGGAAAACCCAGGAGCCTAACCTAAAAACCCAACTCAAACCCAATATCTAACCCCGAAATCCTAGAGAGAAAAAGAAAACCCTTCTCCAAGAGAAATCCTCACGCACACCCCTTTTCCGATCCCCCCTCCAAGACTACTAGAAATCACCACCACGCACACCCCTTTTCCGATCTCCGAAACCAACTCCCTCCCCGATGATTTAAAATGTCAAACTGAAGCCCTTAAATTCTACCCAAACCCTATATCTATCCGACGAGTCACCTTGAAGCTTAAGCTATGTCTACCGCCGCTTGAAGCCACGCCGAAAAACAAACGATTAACCCTCACCGGAAATCGCCCCGAAAGAAAGAGAGTTTATATTAAGATTCTATCAATCAATAATTTATTTGAAATTAAAAATTAAAATAAGCATTGAAACAATTTTTAACTGATGGTTTAAATTTATTTATGAGTATTTAAACAACCATTCTCAAATAAATTTATTCACTAGTATCTGGAAATAATAGTCTATATTAAAAAATTACTAACTTTCATCTAGTTATATTATTTAACCATTAGAGTAATATTATTAATCAATTTTAATCTTCAAATAGTTTTTTTTATAAAGCTCTTTTATTAACCGTTATTTTTAACGGTTCTGTTTTAAAATAACCTTCACTTCAACTATTTTGATTAAACAAAATCACCAATTAGATCCATATACATGTATTGATTAATTTTCAATTTAATTATATTAACAGGAATGAATAGGTAGACAATATTTAGGCGATAAGGTTTATGATTCTCTATGCCAAACCGGATTATTATTGTGTGGTGCTACCAATCTAGAAAGTACAAATCAAATCTTTATAGCTTTCACAGAAAGATAACGTACCAAATGTGCAGGTGATTATTACCGAAAATAATCATCGATTTATTGAAAATATCAATAATTAACTATCAAAACAAAATATAATTATACGAAAAAAAAGAAGAAGAAAGAAAACAATCATAACAATACGAATCTCGACCCAAAAAAACAATACGAATCATTCCATTAGGTACTTTCCATATGAAGGGTGCTTGCTTGCATAGAGGGGGGGAGGAGTGCATCAAAATTTGTATGTTTTCTATATAAACTTTGAGGTCGTTTTATGGATTATGAGCTTGATTGATGCATTTTTTTTGCAGAGTATTAAAATTAAATTTATTGTGTTTTAATATTCTTTTATTTTTGTTAAGTTTAAAAATTAATTTTTTATTTATGGAATGTTTTTGATTGTTAAAAATCAAAACCCAAAAATCAAAATTTATGAACTTTACATATATAAATTCCTCCAACAAAAAATCTACAACTAAAAATTTTACTGCAAAGAAATCTATAAGCAAAAGACCTACATTTAGACTACTTACCAATCCTCCCACATGTAATATCTTTTTCCCTTCATATAATGGAAGTAGTTTTTGTGACAATCTGCTCATAGATTACATATGACGATGGTGTCTACTTGAAAAGCATAGAAAATTTTGAACTTTTCATTCCATTTAATTTTTAAATCTCTGAATAGTAAAATACGTTTTTTTGTTCTCTCTTTACCAAAAAGGAAGAAGACAATCTGTTTCTTTCCCTTCTGACAAAAGTTTATGGTCTTTTATCACTTTCAGATCTCTCACTATGGTGGTTGGAATTTTCCACTGCCACCGGATATGAGACCCTCATGTTTCGCTCTTTTCTCTAGGTTTAGTTTTTCTTGAAAATAACACTTGATGCATGCAGATATGCTTCATCTCTTCTCTCCTTTGGTGGTGTCATGGTTCTCCCCACTGGTGGCTCGCTAGTTTCCGCGTCGTCTCTATTTCCCTTCATATTGCTAGAGGACTGCGATTAAGTGTGAAAGATAGAGTTATTTTGTGGATTCATGTGGCCTAAAGTGTTGTTGGATACATGAGGTATCGGTCTCACTGCTTATTTTGCCTTGTTCTTTTGTCGTTGTTGGATACATGAGGTATCATATACATGATGATGAGAGCCTCGGTGGTGAGATCTCTTGGATATGAATCTGGGGATTCGACCTTGGTGAGTCCGAATCTTTGGAGACTGAATTTGGCGGAGTAGGTTGAATAAGAGCCACAAAGGAGGTGATGATTCCTTTGATAATCTCGGATATGTCAAATTGGAATCCTCACAAGTTTGACTTGTCGCTCGTCTTGAATCCTCAAAGAAGAGTGGCGGCTGGGGTTTCTACTTAAGAGAAAGTTTGTTTCTTTATTGATGAAAGGTGAAAAATAAAAATGCCACAAAGGAACCTTATATAAGGGTTCGATGGCTGGGGGCCTTCTAGGGAAAGCTAAAAAATTGTGACACCATGATGTCGACATTATGACAACATAGTGTCGACATAATCATAAAAGGAAATGAGTGACACAACACCCTTAACAAAACGAGAACACTTTAAAAGACTCTAAAAAGGTCCAAAAATGGCAAGTATGTTGACACATGGGTTGGCAAATATACTTGTCTATTTGGAATGAACGAACCTATACATAATACTTAACTAAGGCGAGGTGTCGGTGCTGGCCCCTGCAAACACGGAAATACTAAAACACAAACGTACCCGGGTTAAGGGGAGGTGTCGGCGCTGGTCCTGCTCTGTGATCCATAGTCGGGGTGGAGCTTCCCGCAGTGTGTTTGGTGAAAACCTCGTCGGGCTTTGGCAAGCTGAGTTGATCTAGGTTGACCTTGGCTAAGGGCTCGATCAACGTTTCGACTGAATCCACGAACTTGTCTTGAACGGCCTTTGTCTTCCTTCGGCTTTCTGGTCCGGGGCGAATGACTGGAATGCATTCGATGGCTTTAATGATCAAGGTAGTATTGTTGATGTCCTCATCATTCCCTCCCTCTTGCGAATGATCCGTCAACAGATCGATTTTTCCTACTTCAAATGATGCATTCTAGGACTTCGAATGGTCCATTGCCTCGTGGTGCCAACTTCTTGTTCTGATTCCGTTCCTTAGGAAAACTTTCAGTGCTAAGATGCATCCAAACCCAATCTCGTGGTTGGAAGATAACTTCCTTCCGAACTTTGTCAGCGTTTGCCTTGTATCTTGCAGTGCTTACCTTGATGGTTGCCTTGGTATCCTCGTAAAGTTTCAGGATGTACTCAGCCTTAGTATATGCATCTTGATTTACCGTCACTGGGGGCACCAACAGCTTGAGATTTAATGGGGAAAAAGGTTGAAAATCATACATAACTTCAAAAGGTGAAAGGTTAGTTGTAGAATGAACAACTCGGTTATAGGCAAACTCTATATATGGTAAAGCCTCGGGCCAACTCCTCATGTTTGTGCCAACGGCTGTTCTTGTTAAGGCAGACACGGTCCAGTTGACAACTTCTGTTTGTCCATCCGTTTGCGGGTGACATATTATTGAATACAACAAGTTGATTCCCAATTTCTTCCACAAAGTAAGCCAAAAGTGGTCAAGGAACTTGGGGTCGCGGTCTGACACAATAGTGTGGGGTATTCCATGTAATCATACAATGTTTCACATGAAGAGAGCTGCAATCTGTGAGGCGTCGTGACACTTTTCACATGGAGTGAAGTGTGTCATCTTGGAGAATCTGTCCACTACGACAAGGATGGTGTCCTTTTTCTGATATATGGGTAAACCTACAATAAAATCCATAGACACATCTACCCAAGGGCCGTTAGGAATAGGCAAAGGCATGTATAATCAGTGTGGATGTGACTTGGATTTTGCCGTAAGGCAGGAAATGCATTGTTTGCAATGTCTAGTGACATCTCGTTTTATGTGCGGCCAGAAGAATTGTTTATTGAGCATACTTAATGTCTTCTTGACGACAAAATATCCTATAAGTCCTCCTCCATGTGCCTCGGTCACTAGTAGTTCCCTGATTGATCATTGGGGTATGCAAAGCCGTCGTTTCTTGAAGATGAATCCATCATGGATGTAGAAGTCTCCATAGGCTCCTCGACCGTAAGCTTCGAGTATTTCCTTGAAATCTGCATCATCCACATATTGAGGCTTAATAGATTCAAATCCCAATACCTTAGCCTCCATTGTGGAGATGAGGGCATATCTTCTTGAAAGTGCGTCTGCTACCATGTTATCTTTGCCCTTTTAGTATTTGACAATGTACGGGAAGGTCTCTATGAGTTTGAGCTAACGAGCATGTCTCTTCTTGAGATTGGTCTGGCCTCTCAAATGCTTTAATGTTTCATGTTATGTATGTACCACAAATTCCTAAGCCAAAAGGTAATGTTGCCAAGTCTCCAACAAACGGACCAATGCGTAAAGCTCTTTGTCATAGGTCGGGTAATTGAGTGTGGCTCCGCTTAGCTTCTCACTAAACAATGCCACTAGCCTTTTTCCTTGAGTTAACATGGCTCCAAAACCTATCCCTGAGGCATCACACTCAACTTCAAACGTTTATTCAAAGTTTGGTAATGTTAATACCAGAGCTTGTGTTAGACGATCCTTGAGTTCTAGAAAGGCTGAATCTTGGGCTACTCCCCAATAGAAGGCTATGTCCTTTTTGATGACTACCGTGAGAGGAGCGGCTACGGTGCTGAAGTCTCGGATAAACCGTCGATAAAAACTATCTAAACCATGGAAGCTGCGGATATGTCCAATGGTGCTAGGCGTTGGCCACTCTTTAATGGCATTGATCTTCTCTTGTTCAACACGTAAACCTGCAGAGCTTACAACAAACCCTAAAAATGTCACTTCATTAGTGCAAAAGGTACACTTCTTGAGATTGGCAAATAAGCCTTCCTTGCGGAGGGTGTCTAATACCATCTCAAGGTGTCTCACATGTTCGGCCAAGGTTACACTATAGATAAGGATATCATTAAAGTATACAACAACAAACTTTGAGATATAGGGACGCAAAACCTGGTTCATAAGCCGCATGAAAGTGCTAGGGGAATTCGTGAGCCCAAATGGCATGACAAGCCATTTGTAAAGGCCTTGTTTGGTTTTGAAGGCAGTTTTCCATTCGCCGTCTTCCTTCATCCTGACTTGATGGTATCCGCTTTTGAGATCTATCTTAGAGAAGATGGATGCTCCACTAAGTTCATCTAACATGTCGTCTAGTCGCGGAATTGGGTGTCGGTACTTGAAAATGATGTTGTTAATGGCTTGATAATTCACGCACATTCTCCACGATCCATATTTCTTTGGTACCAACAATACCGGTACGACACATGGACTTAGAGACTCTCGGATGTATCCTTTGTCCATTTGGTCTCGGACTTGTTTCTCTAGTTCTTGGGATTCATCCGGCTTCATGCGGTATGAGGGTCGGTTGGGTAGAGGCACCCCGGGAACTAGGTCGATTTGGTGCTCGATTCCACGAATTGGTGGTAGACCCGGTGGAAGGTCTTCCGGGAACACGTCTTGAAACCTGTATAAAAGAGAAGAGATCTCGGCTGGAAGCACGACCTCACTTAATCATGTGGATAAACATTCTCTGAAGACCATGAGCAGCACTTGTCCTAGATTGTTAATAGTCTTGGAAACCGTATGTGAGGAAACATAAAAGTGGGAACGTTTTACCTTGGTTTCCTTGGACAGTTTGGCTTGGATTTCATGAACCCGGGTTGGTGTCAAAGGAGCAAGTGTGTACTTCTTCCTCTCGTGGGTAAGCGTGTAAAGGTTGGTCCAAGCATCGTGTATATCCTCTCGGTCAAACTGCCATGGTTGTCCCAATAGTATATGACTAGCTTGCATAGGGACTATGTCACAAGTCATTTGGTCATGGTCCTGACCAATACTAAACGGGACGATGACTTGTTCATCCACACTCACTTCAGATTTGTCGTTTAACCATCAGAGTTTGTATGGATGTGGATGTTTGATCCGAGGAAGTTTCAGCTTGTCGACCATATATCTGCTTGCCACGTTAGTACAAGACACACCATCGATAATCAAGTTACATACCTTGATGTTGATGGTGTAACGGGTGTGAAAAATGTTTTCCCGCTGGATCAATTCCTCTTTTTCCACGTTGGTGCTAAGAACTCAGCGTATCATGAGGGACTCCCCACGGTCCGGATACTCTACTTGAGGTGTCGGGTCAATTAGTTCCTCCTCTCGTTCATCTTAGGACTCCTATCCACCGTCGGCTGTGAGGATCATGACACGTTTGTTGCGACAGTCCCTTGCCATGTTTCCAAGGCCTCGACACCTGTAACAAGGAATGTCACAAGTACGTAAAGAAAGGCCAGCCTTTTGTACCTCAATAGATTTGGATGGTTCGGTTGTCGGTTTATTGAACTGTGACTCAATCTCGACCCTCTTAGGTACGGGTTCAACATCCTTTGGTGCGGTCCAAGTGGATGTGGGTCACACGAATGTTTTCCGCTTGATGTGTTGTTCGGCTTGGATGGCGAGGTGCAATACTTCATGGAGCTCATGGTACGGATGCCTTTCCACCGTATCGAATATCTGGTCTTGCAGTCCGTCGATGAACTGGACCATTAAGGCTTCTTCCAAGTCTTCAATTTCCAGTCGGTTCTTCAAGCGTTCAAACTCATCAAAGTATTCCTTTAATGCTCTATGATCCTTGGTTAAGCTGTCGGAATTGTTTTTGCAACTCTCGGTGGTAATAGGTCGGAACATAGCGTCGCTTCATAAGACACTTCATCTTATCCCAGCTCTTGATATGCCCGATATGGTTGCGTCTACAGCCATCTACTTCTTAATCCCACCAGACAAGGGATCCTTCGGTGAGTTGAGCTGCAGCAAAAGAAATCTTCTTCCGGTTAGGATATTCATAACAATCAAATATATTATCTAACCATCATTCCCAGTCCAAGTAAGCCTCCAGGTTGACACGTCCGATAAATGTTGGGGCCTTGATTTTCGGGTTAATAGGTCGGGGCGGTCCTTCATTGTCTCGCCTATGTGGGCCATCATAATCTCGAAGGTTTGGATAGTCATAGCCTCGGTGATCAGGATAAGATCGGTCGAGTGCGGCTGTTCGGAATGGGCCTCCGACGTATGGCTCCGCTCTTTGTTGTAAGCCCGGTTGTTTGGATAGTCTCCCGTTTGACGGTGAGGCCTCCGAGGACTATGTCCAGCTTCTCGCGGTAGTGGCTGTTCGTCCGACTTGTACTCGATCCGCTCATCCATGTCATCCACATAGTGGAATCGTAGGTGCGTTGAATGTTCCACGGGTTGTTGGGTCGTATTAGTCGGATCTGGTGGTTCCATGGGTGGAAGTGGAAGTTGCTCCAGTCGGGTCATCCGTTCATTAATCCTTGCAATTTGCGTCTCGATGTTAATGAGGGCGTCCGTGTGCCCGGTTAGTTGGTTTGCGGGGATCTCTCTTTGTTGGTTCTCGGTCATTGTACCTGAAAAAAATTAGTAAGACTCTTATCGAAGGCAATATATCCACTTATGGAAACAATTTCAAAATTCAAATTTAAAAATTGAATCAAAGTAAATAAGGCAACCAAATCTCGGTACTTAATGAAATGCCACAAAAAGGAAACAAAGTATTACGAGAACAAATGTGACGCAAAGAAAAAAAAACACTTCAAATATATTTTAATAAATAATCGGATTGAAAACTACATGCGAAGAACACACAAAGAATAAGAATAATATGAAGAACACTTTTTATTGGTTTTTCTTTTTAAAAACGGAAATGAACAAAATGAAACTAAAAGAAAAGTAGAAGGGAATGATACGGAGTGTTACCGAGGTGGTGAGATCTCTTGGATATGAATCTTGGGATTCGATATTGGTGAGTGCGAATCTTTGGAGACTGAATTTGGCGGAGTTGGTTGAATGAGAGTCACAAAGGAGGTGATGATTCCATTGATAATCTCAGATATGCCAAGTTGGAATCCTCACAAGCTTGACTTGTCGCTCGTCTTGAATCCTCAAAGAAGAGTGGCGGCTGGGGTTTATACTTAAGGGAAAGTTTGTTTCTTTATTGATGAAATGTGAAGAATACAAATGCCACAAAGGAACCTTATATAAGGGTTAGATGGCTTGGAGACCTTCTAGGGCAACCTAAAAAATGTGACATCATGATGTCGACATTATGACAACATAGTATCGACATAATCATAAAAGGAAATGAGTGACACAACACTCTTAACAAAATGAGAACACTTTAAAAGACTCTAAAAAGGTCCAAAAATGGCAAGTATGTTGACACATGGGTCGGCAACTATACTTGTCTCTTTGGACTGAACGAACCTAGATGTAATACTTAACTAAGGTGTGGTGTCGGCGCTGATCCCTACAAACACGGAAATACTAAAACACAAACGTACTCGGGTTAAGTCGGCAGTCGAAGAGAAGCTTCCAACTGTGTGATCCGTAGTCGGGGTGGAGCTTCCTGCGATGCGTTTGGTGAAAACTTCGTCGGGCTTTAGCAAGCTTAGTTGCTCTAGGTTTACCTTGGCTAAGGGCTCGATCAGGTTGAGTAGCGTTCCGATTGAATCCACAAATTTGTCTCGAACAGCCTTTGTCTTGCTTCGGGTTTCTGGTCCGGAGCGAATGACGAATGCGTTGAATGGCTTCAGCGATCAAGGTAGTATGGTCGATGTCCTCATCACATGAGGTATCAGTCTCACTACTTATTATGTTGCCTCCACCGAATGCTTGCCGTTTTCTGCATATTCTCTGTCTCTTCATTTCTTGTAGAGGGCAGCGAGATAGTTTTGAGATATGAGTCCTTGCTAATTCTCGTGGTCTTTGGTGGCGAATATGTGACGTCCTTTCTTTTCGGCCGCTCTTCCTCCTCTTGTGCTTGCTTGTGGTTGGTAGTTGTAGGCTAACTGAGTTTCAATGTTGGAATCGAGGTTAAGTAGTGTTTTCAAGTTCCTTGTGTTGAGTGTGGATCATTAGTGTTGTCTCTTCTTGAAGAATTGGTCTGTTGTCTTTGGTTCCTCCCGATTGTAGTCTTTAATCCCATTTTTGGTGGTAGAAGTACGAAAGGCTTCTACATAGTTTATAGTATGTAGGATGATCTAGAGTTCAAGTTTCTGTTTGGAGGCCTCAGTATGTTTGTGATGATGTGATACGAGCTTCGAGATGCTTCTCTTAGGTTGATAGGAGCATGTTCCATCCAAGCGAAACCGAGTGTACTTCTTTGGTAAGAAAAGTCAGGGGGGCGCGAAAGGTGGGGGATTGAGGAGTAATCCACAAGAAGTATGGTTGGCTTCTTGATACACTCAAGCACACTCTAGATCAAGGGGAAAACCTCTCGAGATCTTATAGTGTGTTCTAAGTCTTAGACAAATGACTAGCTTGCTAATGACTCCGGATTTCTCTTTGAGAAATTGTGTTCTTCATTGATTTCAAAGTTGGGTGATTTGTTACATGGCTGCAAGGAGACCTTATATAGGGGTTCTAAGGCTGACTTACTTAAAAAAAAAAAAGGAAAAATATGGGTCGCAACCCATTAATAAAAAAGGAAATAAGAAAAAATGGCAAATTACAAGAAAAATTGAAAAATTTTAACTTAGTGTTTTTGGTGCCTTATTAAACGAAAATGAAAGCCCAAAAAAAATCTTATGGGCCTTAAGACTCTCTATCCTAAGGTGTTGTAGTTGTTGGACTTGGAGTTCTTGCAAGAACATTTATCGTAAACACAAAATAAACCTTATCAGGCGCGATAAAGGGCCAAGTCTTGTCGTTACTTCCAGCTCGGGTCTTGTCGATTCTTGGTCCTCTTGGTCAGCTTCTAAAGGGTCTTGAATGTCTTGTATCTCCTCTGGTCGTTCTGCTTGGTCTTGACTTGCGCTCTTAATCTTTCTCGCACTCCTCGAAGAAGACCTGATATCGATCTTGGAGCATTCCGGGGAGGATGTGATCTCTTCTTTGTTCAAGATGTTAACTACAGATTCTCCTATTTGTTCTCTCAGTTTGCGTGTCCTATCTCGAGTCATTGACATGCCTTTTTCAAACCGGTTTTGATGCCCTCATCATAATGTTTCGAGATACTTGTGGGTTCAATTTTGCTGTTTGTTACAGTTCGATGCTCGGTTTCCGCTAGGTTTTCCATCGTACTTGTGGGTTCAATTTTGCTGTTTGTTACAGTTCGATGCTCGGTTCCGCTAGGTTTCCATCGTTTGTTCATTAGTCTCATTTGTGTCTTATCCGCCATCAGCTATTTGGGCATCTCGGACAACCCTTGTTCTTAAGCTTGTTCATCTGTTCTTATGGAGCTCTCTTGTACTTTTGTTGATACTAAAACAACAATTTCACAATGGTACTAATTCATCTCATCCTTGTTATGGGCCTTTTCTATAGGTATTTTACTACTGTGTTCAGTTTAAACTATTGGCTTTTGGCTATTTTTTCATTAAAACTTGTAATAGGCTGCTTGTAGAGCTTTTTCCAAACTGATTGCAAGTCTAATATTTTTCCTTTTTAATAGAAAACCTTTATAATAAATGGTCGGAGAAAGAGAGTAAAATCCCTCCCAAAAATTTATTCAATTTTAAAAAATCATGTTCGAACATGTCGAACATGTTCAAAACCATGAGCCTCATCCTACACAATTCGGAACAATGACTAAACGTTATTTGAGGCAGTACCTCCTTTTAAATTCAATATTAGGTATTTGCTTCAACTACAATTAGTAGTTTATTTTATGTTGATTATGTCAATTTTACCCCTAGTTGGCTTATGGAATTGATATATTAAAAATGATAAAACTTTTGGATATTTGTATTGGGAAAAGTGTCATTCTCGTTGTGGATGGGTATATGGAGAAGCTACTTTCTCTCTACTATATTTTTTGTAATCGGTAAGTTTTATGGTTACTATTACTTTACCAGATTGCTTTTGTCTCTGCTTACTATGTCTGCTCGTCGCTAGCTATATTCGTACTCCATGATTGTTCTTAGGTAAGTGTTAGACTATGTGAAATTAAGAGTACGGTCGGATAAAGAAGAAGGATTTTTGGTGGATTCACCAAGTTGTTCATTGGGATTGCAACATCTGTTTAGTGTTAGTGGTTGCGACAATACGATGGTGAAACTGAGTTTATGGTATTGGAGTAGTTGGTGTTAGTTGTGGTGATAATGTCGGTAATAGAATTGATGTTAAATATGTCACTTAGCTATATGTGCGAGCGTTTATAATATACACGTTAACATATATTTTATCTGCTAATATTTGTGTAAGTGTAAGCATATACATATTAACATATGTTTTCTCTGCTAAATATATGCTAGAGTGTATATATATGTTATTAAGATAACATATCCGTTAACGAGTATTATATACCTCGAACATGATCATATACGTGCTTTCAGACCGTCTAACTCGATGTTTACACTTTACAATTTATGTAACCTAGGTTGTAAGTGAGTAATATATATGTTATCTGATATATATTTAACTTAACAACTAATAAATATAATATGTACTATATTTGTTAGCATATAATATATACTTTATCCTGTAAATATTTTATCAGATAATATATGAATTAGCGGGTAATATATCTATCATTGAGATAACAAATTTGTTACCATATACAAGTTTTGTTATTCTATATCTTAAATTCTTTATGTAAATTTAGTGAATAATAAATATGTTATCCAATACAATATATTGTACCAAATATCAATTAAAGGGACAACCCATTAAATATGTTGCCTCCGCAATTAATACTCTCTCGGCTAGCTATCATTGGAAGTCTTTTTGATTTTTCACACAATCTAGCCTAATGACATTTACTTAATAAAACTTAAAAGGAGGGTATTTACTAGGGTATTTAAAAGGAGGGTCTTCACACATCTATTTATAATGTGTCTAATTAAATAAGAATATCCATGTAAATACTATTTTATCTTCTTAGCTTCCGTAATTAATAAGAATTATGAGTTGCTCAAAGAACAAATCACCATTAATAATAAAGTAATTATTAATTATAAAATTTGTTTCTTTGACCTGAATCGTTGAACTTTCCTTTCCCATAAAAGATCCTGTCTACTACGCTTTGAGGTTACGAAAAGAGAGTAGATGACAAATAGTGAGGTCCGTCTCCTACGATATATGATTATGATTGATGTCGGCCTTCATTGTTGACATTTCTAATTACACTACAGTTTGTTTCTCTCTAACTCTGTGATGATTTCCCAATTTTACAAATGATTTAATTAAAGACATAATTCAATATGTTTTTTGCTTAGTGCTGGCTAATAATTGAAACATCTTCGACAACAACGATTATGACAACTCTTTTTTTTTCTTGTTTGAAAAGAAATAAATTATGAAAAAGAACAATTGTAGTGCGCATGATTATGACAACTCTAGGAAGTACGAAATGACAATTCATTTTTTAAAAAATATTGAAGCAAAATAAAGCAACAAGAAAATCATACGAGATCTACCAATTACTTATATGAAGAACGTATGGTTTCATTTGTTGGCTAAGATTTTATAGAGAGATCCGAATAAGCTGGTTTTACTAGCAGTATCGTAGATATAGAAATCTGAAATCTGAAATCACTTTTATTTTTTACTCTAAAATAGGAAAACTTAAAAACAGAAGTATGTTTTGCTCAAATGTAATCTTCTATTTTTATCCTAAAAAAAATATTCTAAAATATATTTTATTTTTAATTTGTCATTAACACATTTTATTTCTAAAAATTACAAATTAACCCTATTTATTTTATTCTTTCAAAATATTTCATAAATAAATATTTATTTTTACAATTTACCCCATTTATTATTTTTGACTAAAAAAATTTATTATTAAGAAATGACATTACAACATATAAAAATGATAAAAACATAGTGAATTTTGGTTTAGACATTGAACTCTCACATATTTATATAACAATAGTGAAATTTATTTTTAATATATGCAGTTTAATCAAGCAATATTAATGCTAAGGGAAGATCCAAAGTTCAAATCGGGTTAAAATTTCAACATATTTGGAATATTATTAAGAACTTTGAAAAATTTCAAGATGGTGCTACCCTTATAAAACACACATCAGTCCCATGTGGTTTCAATGATACATCTACAGAGTCAGAAAATCATATTATTGATTATCCTACGCAACCATCTCCAAATTTATCTTTATTTTCTCTAAAGATAGATGACGACAACAAGAGTATTGGTGGATCTCCCTCTGCACCACCAACTAGGATAAAGAAATCCAAAATGAAAAGAAATCTTGTTGATCAAACAAGTGCGGTTATCAACACTTTAGAAGAAGAAAATAAACAATTTTTGGAGCAATTAAAGAAGACAAGCGCACAAAGACAACATCATTTGGAGATTCAAAATAAAAACTATGCTTTGAAAGAGGTAAAGGAAGAAAACAAAATTTTATTTTGTGACTTGAATTCCATACAAGACCCAAATATTCGGGGTAGACAAAAACAAGCTTCTCCTCCATCTACTTTGGACAATATTTTACCGATGTTGGTGGATCCAGAAGCAATTTACCTGAATATTAAGTTATTAACATTCATTACTTTATAATGAATAAGAAAAATAAATTTTAGCTAGTATTAATATTTTTAGAATTTAGTTTACTATGTTGTTTAATTTGTGAAATTTAATTATTATTTATAATATTAATTAATATTTAGATTTAGTGATCATTTATAATATTTAAATATTTTTAATGGTTATTTATATCATTTATAAAATTATAAAGATTGTTTTGTAAATAAAAAAATTCACCTCTAAAATAAAGGAAGAAATAGCGTTACACTAAGATTAGAGAAAAAAATAGTATTACTCAAAAATAGAGGTAGATTGGAGAAATTTTTTCTTAAAATAATATTAAAAATAAAAATATATATGGATTGGTGATGCTCTTATACAAAAAGAATTCTAAAAATTTATCATGGCTCCACAAATATTACAGTTTTGATCCAAATTTCGCTGTTAAAAAAGAAGAATTTTATATAAATCTTTTGTTCGTCGATTTCACGGTCCCGTAATCTCATTGTCGCTTACTGTTATAATATTGGCCTAATCCTAGCCACATAAACACATCCCGAAAAGGAAGAAAAAAAGTTTCAGCCGCACAATAAGATTTCATTTTTTATATTAATGCAGATAAATAATCATTGTACACATATATGTCGACTTTATTACAAACATATAGTATGTGAAATAATGAAAGTGACATCTCCAATAATTTAGCTCCATTGATCGATGAGATCCTAAAGAATCTTCTCTTTTTTGTGCTTGTGTCCAAAAAATTATGTTAGCCATCGGAAAAAGTCGCATAGCTATTACTACGAAAAGCCAAAACGAATCACGTACATTTTGTTATATTTCCTCTAATCAACTCTAACTTTATTTTAGGAATTATGTCTCATGTCTCCATGTCTGCATATGAGAGCTACTTGATGGTATTTGCATCCATTTATAATTTTATATTAATGATTCTTGCTTTGTACTCATAACCTCTTGCATGGCACCAAAAGTAAGAAACCTAGGAGAATTGATAGGCTAGTAATTTAAGCTTGATACTAAAGATTATGGATTAAATTCGCTTGCGATAAAAATTCACATTGGCTTCTAAAAATTAATACAGTAAAAAACAATGATGCGTTAATAAAAAGTGTTGGAAATTTTGGTCCTCGGTAAAAAATAATAAAGGATTTCCATTTATATGAGCCAAAACTTCTCATTTATCCAAAAAACAGAAAAAGGGGAAAAACCTCTTATTATAATCAAGCATTGTGACAATTACACCAAGCTTCATCTCTATATTTTTCATCTCTATATGTATCTTCTTCACCACAATCCATTCCTTTTTTTTTTACATTGAATCTTCTCAAATACAAGATATAACCAAACAAATAAACAATTAAACAAATAGAAGTATATATGAATGAATAAATTTCGAGGTTCATCCGCTAACGTATGATTCACGTCGCAACAACATTTGTTCCTCGGTCTATAGACCAAGACTGGTCTCGAGATTATGTGGTCCCTCTAGCAACTGGTATTTCCCCTGTTGCTGGGACCAGTAAGCATGAGCCGTTAGTACCCGGTCTAAGAGCTCCTGTGGAACTGGCTCACCTCTCCTTTGTTGCGGCGATATTCTTGCTGTGTGCACCAACGTCTTCCATTTGTCCTGTCATTCACAACAAACACCATAGATATTTACTTCGTTCACAAGCAACATAAAACATCATTCAGTAAACCTGACCGATGAAGAAACTCAGCTGTATAATTTACCTTCAAGTCAACGTAAGTCCGGTGCTTGGCATTATCAAAAGCTCTTAACTTTACATCACGCCACCTGCAAAAAGATATGCACATGAATGATAACTACCTTGGACCAGTTATGCATGAAGATTAAGTTTTCTACTTTGGTGAAAATAAAATAGTTACCTTCCGGTCCCAAGTCTCTCCACAGCTTGAACAAGGGCCTCTACTTCTGCAACAGAGAAAGGTCGACGGATTCTGCGTTGTGCCACTTCAGATCGCTTGGTTTTCCGAGGTGGGACTACTGTCAAAGCTTGAGCATGCAGAGGGGGAACAGGAATCAAGGCTCTTGAGTATATGGTTTTAACCCTATTTGGTGCAGAGGGTTTGGAGTCAAGGTCACTTTCTACAGAATTACTTGGTTTAGCATGTTTTCCAGGTAATGGGAGACACCTAATGACAAACAAGTTCCAGAAAGTATCAGCAACAGATTTCTTTTCTATACCTAATATAGAAGCATCAAACATTGATCCCTGTGCTACTGACCTTGTTAGAGTGTGAGGCACGTTATTAGGACGCACAAAGTTAGAATCTGCAGGAGAAAGCGGTTTTGTAGATTGTGGAGGATTTGGCTCAAGACAAAACCCTAAAGTTTCTGAAAGATTGTTGTCCAGAGAGATTCCAGTCTGAAGAAGCATTTTGTTGTCGTCTCTAACCTTTTTTCCATGAACAAGAACACCTATGCGTAATCCATTTCCAAGTATTGTGGTCACAGCTTCTAAGACTGCCCTCTAGCGAAGAGAAAGTAAATTTTCATTATTATCCAAAAACATGAATGACCCTTTCCCAAAAATACTAAGCCAAAGATTCAAACCTTTAGCGAACCAACTGTAGCAGTCTCGGGAATTTCAATGAAAAGTTCAGGAACTCTAAATGACTTGATTCCAAGTTTCACTAAGCACAGAAAAAAGGATAAACATAATCAATACAAAAGTCTTACTGATAGATGCAAGAAAACCTTAACTGAAAAAGATACCGTGAGAATCTCTTGACTGGAATGCTGGCTGCTTCTGACAAGCTATGGGTGATAGAAAACCTGAAGCTGCAAAAAACAGAGCCCAAAGTTAATCATCATCACATGGTTTTTACATGGAGGCAGTAATGAGCTTCCAATAATACCCTTTTGAGGTGAACCAGAAAGGCCTTCATTTTTGACAGTTTCTCCGGATTGTGATGCTCCATAACCATCAAAGTATCTTCTTTTCTTGATTGGATAGTTCCTCTCTGACCTTAGGCTTTTGAGGCAATGTTTCTTACTGTAATAACCAGACTTCAAGTCCAAGTCTAAAATTTTTTAGAAAAAGACACATAAGTAAACCAAACATCCTTATACAAATGTGTGTGTGTACATATGATCTTTCTAAAATTTGTCCATATGTTCACCTGAATTAGTAACGGTTATATCTTTCGGCTTTTGTGGAACTTTACAATACTTTGAAGCCAAAACTTTTCTTATTCTTCTATCTCCAATACGTAGAGTTGACCTAAACGATTTTGTTGTGTAATGAGCTGAGAAGTTTTCACCATCATCATATTCCCTTCCATGTAAATCTATATCATCAGAGCAGACCCCAACATTTTGGGGAATTGGTTTCCTGAATCCACTACCTATATGATTCTCATATTTGGATTCAACATTCCTTGTTAGCTTTGCTTCAAAATTAAGTCCCCCAAGCATTGATTTCTTATCACTGGACTCTGACCTAAAACAATCACCATTGTCAATTTTGGTTTCCTCAGACGCCAATTCTTGAGTTTCAATTTTCTCTGAGGAATCAGAAGTTACACCAGAAGTAGATCCAAAATGGAAATCTTTAAGGGGACTTGGTGATCTGTTGAATCTTTGTATTTCATGAGATTTTGGAAGAATGTCAGAGACAAAGAAACTCCTTTCAGCAATATCATTATCATGATCACAATTAGTCTCTTCTCCCACCAATAGATCACCACCATTAACAGGTTCTTTCTTAACTGCACATTGATCTTCATTATTGTTACTTGAGGAAGAAGAATTCCCACCTTCAAGCAACAGTTTCCCAGCAACTGCAGCCAACAAATCAAAGGACGAAATTTGAAGATTTTCGCTTTTCTTCTTGAAAGCACTCTTCTAGCAAAACATAAAACAGACATATCACTCAGAGGATAACTCTGGGGCATAAAAAATGTTAAAGCACATAAGTTTTGAATCAATTTACTCTTGGTGATCTAGCAGCTCGAGGTGTGTGAGGCACCTCATAGCCATTAAACCCATACTCGAGCCTCTTTTGCAATACCATGATTCCAATAACATTTCAAACATTCAACAAAGCAAAAGCATTCTCACAGATTCCTACAGTAACAAACAAATTAGGTTAATAAGTCCAACAATGTACAAGAGATGTATAAAACATCTCACTTTGCAAAAAAAAAACAAATTCCACATTTTTGAATACGTTAATTAGCATACATACTTCCAATTCTCTAAGATTTCTTTTTTGTAAAACCTCAGTAGAACCCAAGAAGAAGATCTAATGACTCATTTCAATTAATGATCGTAAAAGGAAAACAGAGCAATTGCTCATATCTGTGAACGCAAATCAAATAGCAGATCTATTAAAAACATCAAAAAGTTCTCACCTTTATTCCAGAAAGAAGGTAGCAAAGATGCTCTATGGAAATGCACGACGAACAGAGAAATGAGAATAATCAACAAACTACCATTTTCTCGTCAACCCAAAATTTTTACAGAAAAATCGAAGACGTAAAAGAAGAAACAGAGAAAACAAAAGTTTCTGTTTTTATGTGTTTTTGTTGGAAATTCTGAGAAATTGGAAAACCCCTTTTATTATGTGGAAGAAAAACAGAACCCGAAGGTGAGAAAAAGGGCTTAAACCCTATAGGTCTTATAATCAAAGCAGTTAACAGCAAAAGAAAGAAGAAGAGCGAATAACCGGCTATAACCAGTAAACCCCACCCTGAAGACCTGTTCTTCTTCTCCTTCTTGGGTCACCCACCACTGTCTCTCCAACTTCCTCCTACATTCAGACACGTGTTTACTCTGTCGGATCGTCCGGTTCTTTTCACCACATACTTACTTCGACAATGACGTTGAGTCACATATCCCATGAAAGTTTTTTTAGTCCAAGCCATGTCATTCTCCTTTTTGTCTTTTTCACATTTTTTATCTTTTTTTTTTATTTCCAAAAAAAGAAATAAAAATAGTAATATTAAAATATGAATTAAATTTACCATGTTGTTTTGTTAAACGTACGAATGTATAATAACTTGGTATAACATAAAAAGTTTTATACAAAAAAAGAAAAGAAAAAAAACATGAGTTAAGAACCATATGATGTACGTCCTCCAAGTTGATCCTGCATAAGAGTTTATTTAGATTAATCATTGTAAACAATGATTCCGTTAAGTGGCTTCCAAGCTTTTACAAATGAAATTGAGTTGACAAAAAAAACATATGGTGTAAAACAAAAGTAGAATTACACTGACAAAAAATAGATCACACGCTTAAACAATAATCGCAATAGAAGCTTATAATACATGTGATTAACGTGCCTTAGGCTCCACTTCGGAGTCTACAGTTATGCTCAATTCCAAGGAACTCTGATGTGATCTTCCCTAGGATAGAGCTCTGAAAATTGTGGCTAAAGAATTCAGAATCAAATGAAACTTGAGCAGCGAATAAATTGGAGTGTGAGAAATACGGTGATGAGTTTTGAACGGCTTTGATTGAGGGTTTCTGAGATACGATGGCAAATTATTTGTGAGACAATAAAACGAATGGATTGATGAAGGAGAAAGCGTGATGGTGAATAGGTAGTAGGGATTCAAATTCACAACGTGTTATGAAAACCCGGATTCAAAGAACGTGTTCAAGGAATCAGAAATTGAGAGAAGAACTCGTTTTCAGAAGAAAAGTGTTTGCAATCATTCAACTCTGATGTTTACAGCAACGTTCTTGGGTTTAAATATAACTCTAAAAACAAAACAACATGTAGTTCTAAACAAAAACAACATGTAGTCTGAAACTTAAATAAAAACAACAAAGCGTCCCACTAATTGGTGCACTTCTAAATAAACTAAGTACAAAGTCAGAATGACTTGTACATTATTACCCTATGATAAAGACTCCTAAGCAACTCAACGTAGTGATTCATCTGCCTCGTTAAAAACCATGCTGAGAAAACCCAATTGGGACAAAACTCAACTATGGGGAAAAGAGTACAGACTCCTCACCTTAAGTTACTTAGTTATCATTACCGGGTGAAGTCTCCAAAGTGGAGATGTTGAAGACTTGCATAGATGGTGGCGAGAACGATCCTTCAACAATGAGCGAGTGAACTTCCTTAGCCAACTCCTTAGCTCTCGAATGTGTGATTGGTCTTACCAGCTCTGGTTCCTTAGCTTTTGTACTGCTCACGATCACATCATCCTCTCCCACTTCAAAAGGATTTGTCCTCAAATCCGAATCTGCAACATATGGAAGCAAGTCAGAAACATTGAACGTTGGAGATATGTTGTACTTACCTTGGAGATCAATCTGATAGGCGTTGCTGTTGATCCTCCTCACGACTTTAAATGGTCCATCAACTCGTGGCTGAAGCTTGCTCTTCCTCTCTTCTAGAAATCAATCTTTCCTTAGGTGAATCCACACCAAATCTCCTTCTTCAAAGATCAGCTCCTTCCGGCCCTTGTTTGCATACTTCTCATATTGCTCTATCTTCTTCTCTATATTCTCCTTAGCTTTGGCGTGTATCTTCCTCAGCTATTCAGCCTTTTCTTTTCCATCTAAACTACATTTCACACTTAAAGGCAAAGGGATCAAGTCTAGAGGTGACTGAGGATTAAAGTCATAAACGATTTCAAAGGGAGAAAAGAGAGTGGCATAATGCTTAGCGTGATTGTAAGCAAACTCAACGTGTGGTAAGCATTCTTTCCATGACTTGATGTTGCTCTTAAACAACACTCTGAGAAGTGTAGACAACGTCCTGTTCACCACCTCGGTTTGACTATTAGTTTGAGGGTGACAGCTCGTTGCAAACGTGAGCTTAGTTCCTAGTTTAGCCCATAAAGTCCTCCAAAAATGTCCTAAGAACTTGGTATCTCGATCTGAAACTATCACTTGAGGCATTCCATGCAAGCGAACTATCTCCCTGGAAAACAAGTTAGCTACACTAACAACATCATCGGTCTTGTGACTAGCTATAAAGTGTGCCATCTTGCTGAACCTGTCAACAACTATAAAAATAGAATCTTTACCATTTCTGGTTCGAGGTAAGCCAAGCACGAAATCCATGGAAATATGAGTCCAAGGCTAATAATGGATAGGGAGAGGTGTGTACAAACCGTGAGGCTGCACCTTACTCTTTGCCATTTTGCATACAACACATATAGAACAAACATTCTCAACGTCTGACTTCATGTTAGACCAATAGAAGTGATCTTGCAATCCAAGTAAGGTCTTTGAAACTCCAAAATGACCAGCCAATCTGCCACCATGAGCTTCTCTAACCAATAGTTCTCTGATGGATCCTCTTGGTATGCATAATCGATTGTTGTAGAATAAATAGCCATCATGTTTAAAGTACTTATCACAAGCGAACTTATGGCATTTACCATAGCTCTCAGCAAAATCAATTTCAGTCTCATAAAGCTCTACAATGTGCTCAAAACCATTTAACTTTGAAGTTAAAGTAGAGATTAGAGAGTACCTTCTAGATAATGCATCTGCGACTACATTATCCTTATCTTTCTTGTACTGAACAACATAGGAGAAGGTCTCAATGAACTCCATCCATCTGGCGTGTCTCTTGTTGAGCTTTTGCTGTCCTTTCAAGTACTTGAGGGACTCATGATCGGTGTGAATGACGAACTCCTTAGGCGACAAATAATGCTGCCACGTTCGAAGTGTTGTAACCAATGCATACAGCTCCTTGTCATAGGTTTGGTAATTGCTGGTGGATCCTCCTAGCTTCTCACTGAAGTATGCAACTAGTTTCCTATCCTGCATCAAAATAGCTCCAATGCCAACTCATGAGGCATCACATTCAATATCAAATGTTTTCTTAAAATCAGGAAGAACTAAAAGTGGGGCATTGATAAGCTTCTCTTTCAAGGATGAAAATGCCTATTCTTGTGCTTCTTCCCATCTGAATCCAACTTCCTTCTTAATTACTTCTGTTAATGGTGCTGCTATGGTGCTGAAGTTCGAAATAAATCGCCTATAAAATCCAGCAAGTATGAAAGCTTCTGACTTCTCCAACATTCTTAGGCGTAGGCAAATCCTTGATTGCCTTGATCTTCTCGTCATCTACTCTAACTCCATCTGCACTAACAATAAAACCTAGAAAAATAACCTCAGTAGTACATAATGAACACTTAGAGTTATTAGCAAAAAGAGATTGAGAGCGAAGAACATCTAGAACCCTACGGATGTGCTATAAATGCTCTCCCAAACCTTTGTTGTAGATGAGTATATCATCGAAGTAAACTACTATAAACAGCCCAATGAACGGTCTGAGAGTGTGATTCATGAGATGTATGCACGTGTTGGGAGCATTGGTGAGATCAAACGGCATAACCATCCACTCATATAAGCCTTGTTTTATCTTCAATGCAGTCTTCCACTCATCCCTTCCTTCATTCTGATTTGATGATAACCACTCTTCAAATCAATTTTGGAGAAGATGGTGGATCCATATAACTCATCTAGCATGTCATCAAGTCTTGGAATCAGATGTTTGTAGTTCACTGTGATGTTGTTGATAGCTCTGTAGTCTACAACCTCCATGACCCGTCTTTCTTAGACACTAACAAGACTGATACAACACATGGGCTTAAACTCTCACGAATATAGCCCTTACTCATCAGCTCCTCTACGTGCTTCTGAAGCTCCTTTGTCTCCGCGGGGTTGGTTCTGTAGGCGGGTTTGTTTGGCAAAACTGAACCCAGAACTATGTCAATCTGATGCTTAATCCCACAAATTGGAGGCAAACCTGATGGTATCTCCTCTGGAAAAATGTCCTTATTCTCCTCCATAATCTGAATTACCTCATGAGGAAGTTCTTCCGCTGATTTTGTACTCGCCAATGACTCCTTATAAACGAACATAAAGGTAGTCATCTCTGGATCAAAAAGCTTGTTGAACTCGTTGTGACTGATATACAAGCTGTTAGACACTTTCTCCTTATCCTTGCGGTTCATATGCAGCTGATCCTTGTAGATTTCACCTAGTGTGAGGGGTAGAAGAGTGATCTTGTATGCCTTAAACTTAAACATCTGCTTGTTGGTGAAGCCGTCATGAAGAACTCGCCTGTCATATTGCCACAACCTTCCCAACAAAACATGACTACTCTTCATAGGAACCACATCACAAAGCAACTCATCTTCATATTTCCCAATCGCCAACTTGATGAGTACTTGCTGAGAAACAGTTTTAGCTCCCTTGTTGTCTAACCACTGCAGCTGATACGGTCTTGGATGTGAAGTAGTCTTAAGATTAAGCTTCTTCACCATCTCCTCACTGGCGGCATTGGTGCAGCTGCCTCCATCAACAATCAAGGTGCAAACCTTATCCTGAACTACACATCTGGTGTGGAAGAGATTCTCACGTTGTCCCCTATCATCTGGATGAATCTGAACACTCAAAGTTCTGCGTGCTACTAACATCTCTCCAACTGCTGCTGGTTCTTCTTCTTCCTCTGAATCAACTTCTGTTTTGCTTTCTGAACTATCTTGAGGTACAATCTCTCCTTCTTCTTTCAGCAGAAACATTTTCTTGTTAGGACAATCTCTGGAGTAATGTCCCATTCCTTGACATTTAAAACACATGATGCTGCTAGTAGAAGATCCACTTCTGGGTTTAAAATCGATTTTAACCTCTTCTTTAACTGTTGTTATCGCTGGTTTGATGTCCTTGAATGAGGCTGGTTTGTTGAATTCTCTCGGTTTTGGAATGTTGGAAGTGAAAGTGGATCTGCCAATTCTCCTCTTGAGCTGTGACTCAATCAACTCTGCCTTATGGACCATCTCTTGAACATCTTCATAGTTCTGCAGCTCTACTTTATCCTGAAGCTCTCTATTAAGTCCCCCAAGAAACTTAGACATCACCATGTCTTCATTTTCTATCACATCAGCCCTGATCATTAACGTTTCCAGCTCCTGATAGTAGCCTCTAACTGATTTAGTTCCTTGAGTGAGACGTCTAAGCTTGCTAAGAATCTCACGCTGATAGTGTGCAGGAACGAACTTTTTCCTCATATGTGCAGTAAGTTGATCCCAAGTAGTGATTGGAGGTTCTCTATGTCGATCTCTCATGAGTCCCAACTGTTCCCACCACAAGTTGATCCCAAGTAGTGATTAGATATAGTTATATTCACCTTATTAAGCTCATATGTCCCTTGAACCAAAAAAATTTATTCCTTCTTCCTCTCTCAATCAAGGTAAGCTTCAGGGTCATTGGTACGGTGGAAATGAGGAAATTGAATCTTGATATGATTCAGATGCTGTCTCAAGGGATCATAACCTCGTGCATTGTCTTTGTTTCTGGGTCTCCTTAACGTTTCACGACTATAATCTGATCTTTCACCTTCTTATGAATGCTCACGATCTGATTCCACATAAATCCTATGTCCAGCAACATGGTGTGGGAGTGACTGTGCTATCCTTGAACCCTCAGTGTTTCTCCTCTGATTATGAAGAGCTTCTCCACCTCTGATAGGCGATCTGATGGTTCTGCATAGCTGTCTAGAAGGTTCTCCCACATGTGCTTTACCCTTGGTGAGGCGGATAGCTTCATTGAGGCTAGGTGGTTCTGAAGATTTAGTTTCTGAAGCACTACACTCTTTCAATAGATTTTTGAATCGATCCTCAAACTTGTTGTTGAGCTGCTCTATTTGCTGAGTAAGCTGAGTGGCAATGGACTGATTCGCCTCTTATATTTGCTGACTCATAACTCTGTTCAGAGCTTCCATAGCTTCAGCTGAAAGCTCCATGGAAACCTGAAAAATTCAAACTAAACTCACAGTAACAAAGTTCTAAGATGAAAAATAAAGGAAACGAAAAAAATTTCATAATCCTACTAGGGGTAGGATTTCTAAAATAATCCTAAAACTAATCAGGAATTATCAAAACCCTAATCCTAAAGCAAGCAGGAATAAACGAAAAATCCTAATCCTAAAGCAATCAGGAATAAACGAAAAAACCCTAATCCTAATTCTAACAGGAAAACAAACTAAAACAAAACCCTATTGCAACATGGATTCGTAAATAACAAGAGTGAAAAAAGGGTTTAGAGTGTGCTCAGCCGTTTAGGGTTTGCTCAGCCTTTGTTCAGAGCTGGCTCTGATACCACTTGATGTGATCCTCCCTAGGATAGAGCTCTGAAAATAGTTTCTAAAGTACTCGGAATCGAATGAAACTTGAGCAGTGTACAGATTGGAGTGTAAGAAACACGGTGATGAGTTTTGAGCGGGTTTGATTAAGGGTTTCTGAGATACGATGCCAAATTCTTTGTGAGACAATAGAACTAATGGATTGATGAAGGAGAAAGCGTGATGGTGAATAGGTAGTAGGGATTCAAATTCACAACGTGTTATGAAAGCCCGTATTCGAAGAACGTGTTCAAGGAATCAGAAATTGAGAGAAGAACTTGTTTTCAGAAGAAAAGTGTTTGCAATCATTCAACTCTGATGTTTACAGCGACGTTCTTGGGTTTAAATATAACTCTAAAAACAAAACAACATGTAGTTCTAAACAAAAACAACATGTAGTCTGAAACTTAAATAAAAACAACAAAGCGTCCCACTAATTGGTGCACTTCTAAATAAACTAAGTACAAAGTGAGAATGACTTGTACAATATTACCCTATGGTAAAGACTCCTAAGCAACTCAACGTAGTGATATCTGCCTCACTAAAAAAATGCTGAGAAAACCCAATTGGGACAAAACTCAACTATGGGAAAAAGAGTACATACTCCTCACCTTAAGTTACTTAGTTATCATTACCGAGTGAAGTCTCCAAAGTGTTGATGTTGAAGACTTGCATAGCTGGTAGCGAGAATGATCCTTCATCAATGAGCGAGTGAACTTCCTTAGCCAACTCCTTAGCTCTCGAACGTGTTATTGGTCCTACCAGCTCCGATTGCTTAGCTTCTGTACTGCTCACGATCATATCAAACTCTTTTCGTACACTTCTTGGCTCCTTAGTTTTGTCCACTTTTCACATGTTTTCCTGCATTCTTTTAGCTCATGAACAGCCTGAGATATGTTTGGTCTCTCTTCAGAGGAAGGGTTAACACATGACATTGCCAACTCTAAGACTTGCCATGCAGAATTTGTGTCATAATCTTGATGGAGGTTTGGATCCATTATACTTTCAATATCACAATTTTCGAGTATACACCTGCTCCAATTCACTATGTGAGATATTTTACGAGATGAATCAATAACAGATTGGCCAGTGATGATTTCCAGTAAGACCACACCAAAGCTATATACATCACTCTTCATGCTTAATAAGGCTGTTTTGTGGTACCTATAAGATGAGATTTTTAAGATGGTGTTAATGAAATAATTAAAAACAAACAAGATTTTACGAAAAGATAAAAGATCTAATCGTTATTGAATTGAGCTATTTTTGATCTTAACTAAAAAAAATTATGTAGATTTTAGGTTTGTTCTTGTTGTATTTTGACTCTTCGGGTATACTTGGTTATAGGCAGTGAGTATGCTCAAGCCTACCACTATCAGACGGTTCACAAATTTTTTCTGAAAGATGGAAAAATAGAAGACATGCATGTTTATAAGTACAATGATCCACTACTTACTCGGGATCTAGATATCCAATAGTACCAGCAACATCCGTTAATTCTTGAGATTCATCAGTTCCTATCATAAAGGATCTTGAAAGTCCAAAATCAGCGATTTTAGCTTCAAACTTTTCATTCAACAATATATTGGTACATTTGACATCTCGATGAACTATTTTTGGCTTGCATCCAGTATGCAAATACTCAATTCCTAGCATACATAAAACCTCACACGTTAAATAGTTATCAGAAATATTATACCAACTTAAACGATAACTACTGTTCTACATACCTAGAGCGAATTCAAGAGCTATTTTAACTCTATTTGGCCAGCTCAAAACAGAATCACCAGATTTGCCTGCAATATCAACCAATTGGCTTAAAGTTTTCCTGCAATATCAACCAATAAACTGTTTGTATCATATTTTTATGTGTTAACCTGAGAGATGCTCTTTTAAGTTTCCCTTTGCCATTAACTCGTAGATGAGAGCTAATTCATTTCCATCATCGCAATATCCAATAGACATAAATTAACATGGTGAAGTATCAAAAGTAGTTCGACCTAACAATAGACATAAAACGTGTATTTAGTAGATTTTTATGATCTCAAACATCGATCAGTTAATTTTAATACAAATACCTCTGCTTGGAATTCTTTATAGCCCTGAGCTGATGTATGAGAAAGAACTTTAACCGCTACTTTTTTATCATTTAGACAACCTTGATACACAAGACCGAACCTTCATTTACCAAGAACAACTTGGAAGTTGTTTGTCATTTTATCAACCTCGGAGTAAGTAAATCTTCTGTTTTTCAATTTGAGAGATGGACGTACAGCTGCAAAGACAGATTTAAAAGAGTTCCATGAGATTTGAAGGACTTATATTTTTCTAATTGTTGTTATTCTCCTTTTAAGTACCTTTCCCAGAAAACAGTTTTTTTTTTTTCCTTCTTACAACAAATATAACAACTAACACAACTATGATAATGGCCAGTACTGAAGTAACAGAGGCCGCAACCGCCACTGTCGGGAAATTCTTATGGCAAGACGCACATATCATATTTTCATCAACCCTGCAGAATAATAAACTTACTGATTCTGAAGACATGGATTATAGAAACATGATTAAGTAGTGATATTAATAAGATCCTATGAGAAAGAAATCTTACGATAGCTGTAAGCCATCCTTTTTTCCTATCAAGAAGAGCTTGAGGTACAAAGCCGCTAAGTTTGTTTCCACTTAAGTTTCTGTGAATGTAGAAAATTCATTAGAAAACTTTGTTGGCAATAGCCATGGTCATTCGGTTAAAGTTGGTTTCGTTCAGGTCAATTCTTTTGTTCTTGGAAATGTTAAAACCATATAACTAGGTACCGATTAAAATTTGGTTATGTTCAATTCCGAATAAGTATTTGAAATATGAGTTGAATTAGACCTAAGATATTCTTTTCAATCGGTTTAGTTCTGAATGGTTAGTTGTAACCACACCAAAAGTAATAAAACATCCCAAAAATGTGAGTAATTATAACCAAAAGTAATACCCGAAATTTAGCCATGGGCATTCGGGTGCTCGTTTGAATTAGGGTCGGGTCCATTCGGGTTTCGTGTTTTTGGTTCCATTGATTTATGATTCATTTGGGTATTTTTTATAGTTTTCGGGTCAGATGATCCAAGACATTAGGTACATCCAATGGCTAAAGTTTTGCTAATTAGAAGATTGAGTTTGTATATACTCTCACAATTTAATTATTCTTGGTGGTGTGGACACATCTATAACGTTGCAGCTTCAGCCAGTCCATGAAAATTGTTTAGGTACACAATCGATTCGGTCATATTCTTGACAATAATGACTGAAACATATTGGAAAACAGTAAAAATTAACATAATGTAGTAAGAGTTATAATTATTCATACTAACACAAAACTCACCATTATAACTCAACTAAAGTCAACAGTTTAACTAAATATTGACTAATTGTGTGTAAATGACCATTTAACCACTACAAGAGAACATGAGTTTTACAACTCCCATTTTCGTCCCTAAATCGTTGTAAAGGCCTTTTACATCGAATTATGGACGCCACGTGGTTCGTCGTGTCTTGCACGTCGTAAGCCAAAAAACGTCGTAAAATCGTTGTAAAAATTAACAACGCAATAATAATGTTGTTAAAACGTCGTAAAATAGGTGTTGTAAAAACGTTGTAAAATTAAGAGTGCGTTGTAAATTCGATTGCAAACTTTACATTATAAGTTGGTTGTAAACTTAGCAAGCAATTTACAACGTTTTATTTACAACTAAGTAGAGACGAAATATTTTACAACGTATTAAAGTCGAAATGTGTTACAACGTATTAACATCGAAAACTTTACAACTAACTAAAGGCAAAAAATTTACAACTATTTAAAGACGAAAATGTTTACAACTACTTAAGGACGAAACTTTAACAACTATTTTACAATGAAATTATTTACAACTATTTAAAGATGAATATTTTACATCGATTTAGGGACTAAAGTTTGTTATTTATTATTTTTTAAATAAAATTGTGAAATTTAATATTTTGTATTTAAATAAAAATATGAAGTGAATAAATTAAAATTATAATATAAAACTAAAATATAAAATTAAAATGTTTTTACAAAATTTAATTACAAATTACAAAATATTTAATGGAGTAATTCGTCAAACATGTCAGAGCTACGGTCGTCCTGATCTTCAGCTACCCGCTCGTTCAAATTGACCTCGACATTCTCCGTATGCCTAATCCCGAGGTTCCGACGTCTAAGCTCCAAAGCCGCAGATGCATGTGGATTTCCTGCCACCAAAATATCCATCATGGATTCCATGACTGCGAATTTTTCCTCCGAGGATGCGGTGCCGTGCAACATGTCACTGTAATGGATACGGCGTGTATGCTTACGGGGTGCCATAATTTGTACCTACAAAAGGATGTTTCGTAAATTAGACATTAATTGGATACTCTAAATTCTAAAAATTCCGAAATCACTACATAATTTCTAAACAACCTACATTATTCTAAATCCTAAATTTTCCAAAAAAAAAATCATAGAGAGAAGGGAGAGAGAGATACCTTAGAGAGAGATTGTGGAGTGGGAAATGATGGAATAATGTTGCAAAATTGGTGTTATATTTATAGGGAATACATGGAGTTGTAAAAGAGTTGGGAATTCATGTAACGTCGTAAAAGAGTTGTAAACTTAGGGTCGAATTTACAACGTATTCGATGTAAAGACGTTGGCAAATGTGGATTCAATGTACCATTACGGTACAATTCATTGAGACGTTATAGTGAATTAAATGGACCGTAACGGTATAGAATAGAACGTCGTGAACTCAATGGGAGCTAAAAACGTCGTAAAGACGTTAGTTGCCAACGTCATTACGACGTTTTCTTTGAAAACGTCGTAATGACGTTGGCAACTAACAACGTCTTTACGACGTTTTCTTTCCCGACTTATTTACGACGTTTATTAATAATATTTCAATTAAAATAGTTTATATGATTTATATATTATAAGATATATAAATTATATATGGTTTATATAAATTATTATAAATTATATATGGTTTATATAATTTATATCAATTGTAATATGCATAGTATTTTATATAATTTATAAGATTTAAAACGTTGTAAAATCGTTGGGAGCTAAAAACGTCGTAAAGACGTTGTTAGTTGCCAAGGACTTTACGACGTTTTATAAGAAAACGTCGTAAAGTCCTTGGCAACTAACAACGTCTTTACGACGTTTTTAGCTCCCAACGATTTTACAACGTTTTTAATAATTTAATTTTTTCTAAGTGTTTATACATATATAAATCATATAAAATACTATAAAATATTATAAATCCTATCAACCATATAAACTATATTGCAAATATGATATAGTATTATAAATCATATAAATCTTATAATTATATAAATTTTCCAAAGATATAAAAGATTTATAAGATTTAAAACGTTGTAAAATCGTTGGGAGTTAAAAACGTCGTAAAGACGTTGTTAGTTGCCAACAACTTTACGACGTTTTATAAGAAAATGTCGTAAATTCCTTAGCAACTAACAACGTCTTTACGACGTTTTTAGCTCCCAACGATTTTACAACGTTTTTAATAACTTAATTTTTTCTAAGTGTTTATACATCATATAAATCATATAAAATACTATAAAATATTATAAATCCTATCAACCATATAAACTATATTGCAAATATGATATAGTATTATAAATCATATAAATCTTATAATTATATAAATTTTCCAAAGATATAAAATATTTATAAGATTTAAAACGTTGTAAAATCGTTGGGAGCTAAAAACGTCGTAAAGACGTTGTTAGTTGCCAACGACTTTACGACGTTTAATAAGAAAACGTCGTAAAGTCCTTGGCAACTAACAACGTCTTTACGACGTTTTTAGCTCCCAACGATTTTACAACATTTTCATGAATTTTTTTTTTCCTAAGTGTTTTTCCCTAAGTGTTTTGTGGAATGTTATATTGATTTATAAAACTTAGATTGATAAATTTTGATTGATTTGTAAAACTTACTTTGATTAAACTTAGATTGATAAAAGATTGACATAACGTAAATTACATTAAAATTTTGCAATGGTACATTGTTCTTACATTATAAACTGTAGTTTCAATCAGATTCACCGTTACTACCATTTTCACTACTTGGATTATCACTTTCTGCAAACTCGTCGTGCTCCTCATCGTCAACATCTTATTCAGGGAGATCCTCGTACTCTCGGTTTTCCGGATCGATAAGAACCACTAGCTCTGTAGCTTCCTCTGGCACCTGTATCGATGAACATGATTCTTCCTGCAACGGTAAATCTCCACATCCAATAATTCACACACGCGGTGTGATCTTCACTGTAGCTAACCAATTAATGCCTGACTCTTTGACCCTTGGATATGGAATGAAGCTAACTTGCTCTGCTTGTGATGCTAAGACGAAAGGCTCAAACTTGTTGTATCTTCTCCTCCCATTCACGTCCACAACTCCAAATTTGCTGTAACGAAAACATCTGTTGATTACGGGATCAAACCAGTCACATTTGAATAGCACAGTTTTCAACCCAATTAATCCCACAAATTCCACTTCGATAATCTCTTGCAAAACCCCATAGAAATCGGTTTCACCTTTCACACATACTCCCCAATTCAACCGTGATTTCAGTTAGACTAGTTTGGTGCATGAATATTTCTGTCCCATTCATAAACTCCTTTGTCACGATTCCGGCAGCATCTCTATGCATATACATCCACTTCCGTTGCTCGAATATATCTCCACCGAAAGACATTCTTTGGGTTTTTCCACAAAACCTTTTTTTTTCCCTCTACCACGTTTTTTTTTGTTTTTTGATGTTGTGATTAATGAAGAGAGTAATTCGATGTAATAAGAAAAATGTGTTTACCTACTTTGACATTCGATGTTAATTCGATGTAAAGTATAGAGGTCGTAAAAGAGTTGCAAGTTAGGGACTAATTTACAACGAATTGTTTGAGCAATGGGAAAACGTTGTTAAGGAGTCGTAAAATACCGACTTGTTTACAACGTAAATTTTCGTTGTACTCTTACAACTCCTTTACGACGAAATCTCAAAACGTCATAAAGGAGTTGCAAATACCTCCCTATTTTACGACGTCCCAAAAACGTTGTAAAAAATGGTCCCTAAACTAATGTTCTCTTGTAGTGAACCAACATTTTTGACTAATTATTTTTGAAAATGCCACAAAAATATAAAAAAATAATTTTGTAACCACATTAAAAAATAACTTTGTAGCAACATAGCAAATAACTTAATAAGTCTGTAGCTAGTCGTATTGTAGATAAGTCAGTAGCACATACTTAATAACTCTGTAAGCATTACAGCTAAACTTTTTTTTGTGTGATAATCATGTGAATATCATTAAAATGAAATGCTAACTCTCTCTCTC
>JAKUCM010002993.1:0-46187 GCA_023374145.1 Lepidium sativum
CATTCTCAAAAATCAGGTGTGCTAACTTAATGAGATCATCCTCATTCATACCGCTTGTCATCTGAGTGGTTGCAGCTTGATGAGATCCGGCAAACTTACACGTACTCTCATTTATCTTGGACCACCTCTGTTTGCACTGCCCTGCCTCTCGCTTTTTCAGAGGAGAAACATTTGGACTTGCAGCAAAATATGTTGCAATCCGTTTCCAGAATGCTTCTCCTCTCTGCTCATTCCCTACTACCACGTCTTTGCTTGTGTTTAACCATGCCGAAATGAGGATCAGATCTTCTGTGATCGTCCATGGATTCCTCTTGCTGGCTGTGTGGTTTTCACCTTGAGAACTGAAGAGAGGGACTTCAGATTCACCAAGGATAGGGTTATCCGGCACTGACCTGGTGCTAGCAGTCTGGTTTTGTTGACTGCTTAAAAGCTCCATGAAGCCAGTGCCAGAGTTATTATCATACGGATTCATTTTCAGTATTTTTGTGTTTTCAGATTTGTGTTATGAGATTAGGTTTTGTTGTTTATTTTATAACCTCAGAGGTGAATTAAATCTACCTATTCTGCTTACCATTAATTGAGATACATTACTCTACAACTCAAATCAAGCATTCAACACACACAACAAACAAAGACACACAAGCTTTTATTCAACTTAATTCACCTTACTTTAATTGACAGACAATTGACATTATTACAATCTGACACTAAAGTTATTCAACTTAATTATACTTAATTCATATTCATTACCATAAATGAAAGCTTTTCTTCAACTTATTTCATATTCAACTAACATCATGATTCATATTCAGTTAAGCAAACGACATACCTTATAGTCAGTCTATCACGAAGCTAGAATGTGTGAGCTGTTCCTATTTCCAAAGAGGGTGAGCGATTCATGAGATCTTCCTTTGTTTCCTGTAATAGCAATAAACCTAAAATCTTAGTTTCAACAATTGAGGAACTGTGAGTCTAGTACTAGCTCGGTTTGTGTGCTGTATAACTCTATGATCAAGCATAAAACAATACAAAGCATAAACAACTTCAGTCTTATAAACCAAATTCGCAAAGTTAATGATCAAAAACACCTAGACTAATTTCAGACAATACCTTGAAACATGAATCTATCTACAGCCTAGCAAATCAGATCAAAAGATAGATTTTTGATTCAGAACTGGACCGTTCAGAGAAAGCACAAACATGCAATTCCACTAAGTAGGGGAAATCAAGAGCTCAGAGGAAGAAAATGAATCGACAAAAGCAGAAATCGATTGACGAGAATTCAAAGCCTTTCGAACTTCAGTGATGCAATTAAGAAATAAGAAAACAGAACATAAGTAAAAGAAGAAACAAAGCATTCATCCCCTTAAAAGCTGGCTTACTCAACCCCTAAAACTAGCACGGCAAAACCCCAATCAAACCGGGAGATAGCCGCAGACTAGAGTAGATTAAAGGAGGAACATGCAAACAAATCGAAGAGTAGAAAAGGAGGGACATGCAGAACAAATTGAAGAGTCGAGGGTTACCCGATTGGTTTGAACTCCTGTCGCGATTTCACAACGCACAGATCCGGAGATAGCCGCAGACGATGGAGAAGGTAAGGCGACGTCGCGACTACCATCGGCCATTGATAACACCCTCAGCTGCCTTCGAATCGCCGCAATCGCACCCGTGCTCGCAACAGAGAGATGCGAGAGAGAGAGACGGAAAAGAGAGAGAAGCAAAAAAAATTTTTGCGCAACCCTTCATATGTTTCGCCAAAACCCTATTTCCTCTTGCACCAATCTCCGCCTGCCACGTATGGGTTTCTTATTACCCAATCCGTTCCTTAATTAAGAAACGGATCTAGCCCATTTTTAATTTTTGCCATTTTTTTATTCTGGGTTTTTGCTAAGAAACCCATTAAGAGCCCAGCGTTAAGGGTGGTCTAAGTAAAGTTAAAGTGAGAGTATGAGAGTGTGTGGACCTACCCTCGCCGGCAATCTCCTAAAGAACACTTTTTCCTTTTTTCACAGAGTATTCTCTACTCTGTTTTTCTTTTTGGTTCTCTTTTCTCTAAATCATCAACAAAAAAGTTTTTTCTTTGCAGTCTGAAGATGGGGAATTGTCAGGCGGTGAACGCGGCGGTTTTAGTTTTACAGCATCCCGGCGGGAAAGTGGACAGGTACTATGGCTCTGTCGCAGTGAGTGAGGTCATGAGTATGTATCCTGGCCACTACGTCTCTCTTATCATTCCTTTAACAGAGGAGGAAGAGAAGAATATTCCGGCGATGGTGAAGAGAGATGATAAGAAACAGAGGAAGGCTGTGAGGTTTACACGTGTCCAGCTTCTCAGGCCAACAGAGAATCTCGTCCTCGGTCACGCTTATCGCCTCATTACTTCACAAGGTTTGTTTTTCGCCTTTTGTTTCTTCTTCTATTTTCTCTGTATTTCATTATTAAATACGTTTCGTGATTTTATAGAAGTCATGAAGGTTTTACGAGAAAAGAAATGCGCCAAGACAAAGAAGCAACACACTGCAACGACGACGACAGTGAAGAAGTTATCGGAGAAGAAAGTTTCGGTAGAATCCTAACTGATATATTTAAAGACACGGGCTTGGCTACCAAAATAGTCTTACCTGGGTTTTAGCTGAAGGGTCTATCTTTACTCTGTTTTTCCTCTCATTTTCGACAAATCTTTAGTTGATGGGGTTATGTTTTGATATGGTAGGAGAATAAACCAGGGAAGCAACTTCGGGCGCTAACGAATTCAACTTCCATGTTAAAGTCCAAAACATGGAGGCCGTCTCTTCAAAGCATCTCCGAAGCTACGAGCTGAGTGTTTTGGTTTTTGTTCAAGGGACGAGAACACACTATCTGGATCTAGAATGGAGAACCTGATCCGAGACTGTACTGAATAAGTCTTGTTCTGTTCCTCTTTTTTTTTCCTGGTTATATTAGAGGATGCAGTCTAGATGAATATATGAAGAGATAACTACAGAGAAAGCTCAAGATCGTCAACACAACAGAGCTTCTTCTTCGTCTTCCTTTCTTTTTTTTTTCTCTTCATTGTCGATGTATATATTTTCGCACATGGAGATATCGATGGAAGTTTGTAAGATGTGAAATCGATTTGGATGATCTGAATAATATCAATAAGGAGCTTTTACGATCTTTCTTTTTCTTGTTTCCAGTCGTTTGAGCGATTTAGTTGATTCACAATATAGTAATTTTGAATCAACAAATCCCAACAGATCTGACGTAGTTTGGTTTGGAAGAATCAATTTGACCATACATGAAAGAGTTCTACAATGAAATTTCTACAAAACATTACTACTGGACTACATAACACACGAATTATATTTTGATATATTAATCAGTACCAGTCCACTCCTTCCAGTCCTTGTCTACATGATCTTGAGCCCATTTAATAGCTGCCCGTGCGGCTTGAGGACCTCCAGGCAATTCCCTTTCATTGAGAGTATCTGCCATGTCAATGAAGGGTATGACCAAGAGTGTACCAGGTCCTCCATACTCACTGCGCAAGAACGTCCCAAAGATCTGTCAAAACCCCACAGTGGTGCAAAGGAAAAACTGTTAACTCGTGAGTCTCATGCCAAGATATATTACAGACGCGAGACTGGTCTCGAGGGTATTACTCACGCAACATTGTTTTAAACTTTGTAAACCATATTAAGATCTATATTTCTCACCAAGGTTCTCTTCGCGGATCAATTCTTAAGACCTCAACATCTTGGATCTTTTTATGCTATACTAATTGGCAAAACGCAAATCTCTTCTCTCATTTGCATACTATAACATTTTGCTGAACTTTCTAGATAGTTTTAAACTGAAAACCGCTTTTTTACAGTCTATACCCAGACGCATCTAGACCTCTTGCTGGAGTAGTATAAACTACAGTATCAAGCCCTACGATGTTCAGGAAAATGATGCATTATCAATCATAAGAATATTGCAAATGACATTTTCAATTGACAATACAAAATAATTACATGGTCTAAAAAAGCCCAGATCAGATGATCAGGATTCTAGTTTAGAAAAGAAACAAAACGGGATTTGAAACATTTGCAAGTCACATGTGAAGAAAATTTCCAGAAGCTAAGACTAATTTTTTTTACCACTTTATGAATTCCTTGAAATGGAACACTACTGAAACACCAAAATTCAAGATGTATCACATCGACATGTCTGTGAAAGTGAAAAGATTGAAGATACCTCAGTGCAGATTCCGACAATTTCATCAACAGAGTCTTCAAAAAGATCCCTTTTGGATAGTTTCTTTAACATATGGTCCCTAAACTTCTCAGTCTCCTGTATCACCCACCAATTAATTAGGTTTCAATCATCCATAAAACGACCCATCAAAGACTAAGCGTAATTAAGGAAGAAGAAAGTGAGGGAATCAGCTCACAGCTTCAGCGAATTCAGGTATGGGATCCGGGAACTTGTACTCGGCAGCTCTGCAAACAAACCCTCTCCAGGACTGTGAAGAAAGAGAAAATTCCCTCAATTTGGCTCTACAACGCTGTTTAAATAACTGGGTGGATTTTATTGCGGATGGAATTGCCGCAGGTGAAGAAAGGTTAGAGACAATTGGAAGAGCGCTACGAAAGGAAGAAGAAGAAGTAGAGATAAAGGAAGATGATTGGACTTGAAGAAGTCTCGAAGAGAAGAGCGCTTCATGCAAAGAAGCCATTTCTACAGTTTTCTGAACCTTATCTTTTTTCTCTTCAACTGTGTTTTTGCTGAGGGTTTTAGCGAGGTTTCATTTCGCTAGTGCAAATACAGTATTTTCTAGGGTGTAAATATTAAAAAACTAAAAGATTAGAGGGTAAAAATGCAAGAAAATTAAGTTTAAGGCTGAGAATATATAAAAAAGAAACATGTCAGACCGCCGTGCGACCACCCTGGCAAGGAAGACCTAGCCCAGGACTGGATGCATCGAGAGACCGAGAGATGATAGTGGCTCTGATCGCACGCTCATGGTTCATCCACCACGGTTAATGTTCTGTCTCGTTAGAAATCAAGGACACAGAGGTAGGAGCCTATAGAACAGATCATGTTCAAGTAAAGTCGTGAATGTTATTTTGGTCTCTACATATATAAAGGACAGAGTTTTTCATTGGCTTGCCGATGTGGGATATTGTAACTTCTATTTATACACTAGTGTAGAATTTATTCAATTTCTCCAGCATTTTAATGACACATATAATTAAGTATTTAGAAAAGGTAAATCAATTTGAGAATCTACGAGACACTGTTTCAGCATTGCATTACAAAAACATCTAAAGTTAGCTGCCCACGTATATACATTCACGTTAAGAACCGATTATCTTACTGAACATATTCAAAACAAGCAAACAGAAAAAGATTTGTTTGTCTTTTAGCTTCCTCATTCTTTCCTGCAGTTAGCTTTGGTGATGCCTTAGAGATTCCTCTCGTGTGGCTCGAGCCAAGGAAACCCTAAGAAATCAAAAACTTGTTTCTCCATTAAGAGTTTCAGGCTTGCAGTTGCTCTAGCACCCTGAGAATGAAAAATTATTACAACTTGAAAACATTCAAATCTTTCACTTCTAATCAAAAGTTCACATCAAATTAAATCACTTTTCTTCCTTACCCGGTTACCACTAGAGCTGTGAGTAGCCGGGAATAGTCCAGTGTCATCGAGCCGAAATCCTTTGGATTCTGCTAGCAATCTCAGCCTACAGTTTCCATGCCATATAAATAAGTATGTGTGTTCTTTCTTTACCTAGAATGTATATGCTGATATTCATACCTTCGGTTTAACACGTCGTTCCCTGTCCATGCTATGAGTCCAAATGCGTGGATATCCCTCGGATAAACCTGTGAAAAATAACTAGTTATAAAATAATTTTCTGGGAAGCCATGATAAGAACAGAGAAACCTAGACATAGCTAAATCAATCATGGAGTTGCCCTTTTTATCGTTGATTTATCCAAGTTAGAGCTTTTTCGCAAAGAGCGTGACTTGGAGTCTTCAAGTGTTACCTTCAAGTCGATACGGCGCCGTAGCTCCTGACCAGGATAAGTACAGAGACCAAAATACGTGTCAACGCCTGAATCAGTACCCTGCACAATAAAGGCAACGCCTGAACAAGAAACTTTTATAACACATACAATTTTGAGAGAATAAAGATTTATCTAGTGCTAAAACAGATAATTTTTTTGACTGAAACAATTAAAGTAATATGCAGAAGGAACTGGAAAATCTCAAAGTTACCTCTTCACTGTGGGTGCTGAAGATGAGATCTTCCCTTAGAAAGTTTATTTCCTTTAAACGCTTTACAAACTTTGTCAAAAATCCCTTGTGACTAATCAGGACAATGAGCAAAAGGTATTTTTAGACCAGAAGATACAACTAGTTATAAGAACAAACGCAGGAAGAAAAGTGAAGAAGATTGTAGGTACCTTTGTCCATCAGGATGTGTAATAACGATATCCAAATCTCCACAAGTAGATTTTCCACGTCTATATGATCCTCCACATACAATATTCACCTGTATGAAAGATGTTCAAGTGCCATTTTTAGGATTCCATTAAATTTTCTACACCCAAATATGCAACTAACCACTAAACTGACAAAAGGCATACACCAGGCAAAACTTCTTCGCCGACTCTCTGCAGAAGTTGTTCCATCTCTTGCACCTACAACAAAGAAAGTGAGAAAAAATGAAGGAGAAAACTACATCAAGGATGATAGAGACAAGTAAAATTCACATTGAAGTTTAAGAATCACACCTCGTGACGTGGAATTCTTGTTCTGATATCATCAAAATATTTCAACCCCAACCTCTGTGCATGTGATAATGAATCCTCATTCTTCAGGTCTTCTAGTGTGCGATGTCCTTTCTCATATAGCTTGAGTGCAGTCGCAGGACCAATACCCCAAACTTCCCCAAACAAACTGATTGTACGAACCTTCAATCACAGAAAGGAATTCTTCTGAAGTGGTAATTAACGTTGAAAAAATATCATACACCTCTAACTTCTAGTTATGGACAATAGTTTCTAATAGGAAAAAACGAACTAAAAAGAAAAGCAAACGGCCGGGACAGGACATATGAGCTTATAATTAACTGAATATTGAAGATGGAAAAACAACTTAAGACTTTAAAATACCCTCTCATCTGTTTCAAAATATTCCAACTTGGACAACTTCCCTGTTGTCACGATCTCTTGAATCTGTCAAAATCAGGTAGAAGAATAAAGATTTGTTCTCACAGAAATACAGTACAGATTATATGTAGGTTCTTTGTCAAAAAAAAAAATCTGCAAGCACTAAAGGGTAAGTGTATGACGTTTTGACATCATCACTCACGCAACAAACATACACACAATATTTGAAGAATTTCTTCACTCACATGATCTCTCATTGACTTTCCAATTCCAGGGAGATGTTTGAGCTGATCAACACTTTCAATCCTAGTGGGGAACTTTTCAATAACGGGGATAGCTTTGTAATAGCTAAAAGACCGTCTATCTTCACCCAAAGCTTTCGAAAAGAGAGAAAGAGTTTACTTAAGTTGGTATAAGAGAGTTGTATAAAATACAAACAGCGGAAATAGTACCTCTATATATGTTAATGAGCTTTCCAAATATCTCAGTGATATTTCTGTTCAAATCGGGTGGTTTATAGACTGATGTAGACTACAAACGAAAAGAAGATCAGTAAGAACTTCTGATAGCAACAACATTCGTGCTGAGAGAGCATGTTTTCATATATTTTATCTTCCAATAAACTGAAAAGCTTCATCTTCAGACATACCTCTGACTGTGGACTAGTGGGCGGCTCTGCAATGCCTTCTCCAGGACTGGCACTAGTAGAAGGAACACTGAAACTTTTTGGTAAATCCGGTGATCTTTGTAAACCGCTTTGACTTTCTAACCCTTTAGAGTCATTGGCATCAGGGGAATATCGAGTTCGTTTTTGAGTTGACTGTTGTTGATCTTCACTACCACTTACCGGAGACAAAGACTTGTTTGGCTTTTCTCTTTCTTCTGTGTCAATAGTGAGAAGATACAAGTCTTCATTAGCCTTCTCTCCTGCTGTTAGACTATCTTCTAACCACTGGTAACGCAATAGGCGCTGCAAGGAACCAACATATAAAATCTCTTCCATCTTGCTGATGAATACTATTAACGACCAATAACAACATAAATATAACAGGTCAACAACAGAGGGTACAGAAGACTAAAGCGATATCAAACACATTAAATCTCGAAGCTTTAATATTAGCATTGCCACTGAGTTAAGCCAACAAAGAAGAAACCAAATGTTAAGACTTGGAAGTGTCACTCGGAACTTTTTGCCTTTTGTGTAGTAGTAGCGCAAAAAGTGAAGAAGAAGACGAAGAAGGGAGAAGAAAACCAACTTACTCCTCTAAATTTCGAAAGCCGTTCTTTGCCAAATTTCTCGAGAAGAGCTTCGGCATTCATGGCAAGAAAATGAGTGACTTTCTTCGTTAACCGATCTTCCTCGATTACTGCTCCCATTTGAACCAGCTTCTGCTTCCAGATCTTCATACAAAGAGAAAAATGGATTTAGAAGTTCAGATATTTTCAATGATGATGATTGATAAAGGGATGACATTTGAGCAAAATTTTATTCTCTGTAAGTTTTCCGAGTAAAACCTCCAACCGACGACGCTGGACTCCGAATTCCACCATAGAAACTACCATTCCGGCGAACATCCCTTCCGGGTCCGGAGACGGCGACCGGTTTCTCCCTCGCTTTGGCGCCATTTATTGGTATTTTCAATGCTCTCTACAGAACGGAACAGCAAATTTTGTGAACTGCTATGGCTTTCGAATCAGAAGAGAGTCCAGTCTCATTACGCTCGTTTCAACGTACCGAATCTGAACCAGACCGAGTAAACCTGTTCTAAACCGGATTCAATTTTTTTTAGCAAAAATTGTTCTTCAAAATTTTATTTTCCAATATTCATTTCTCATCCTCTATTCTGTTAATCATAATCATTTGCGTTTACGAACTTTTTGTTTATGCGATTATTGGTTTTAACTAGCTTACTCATCTCAATTCCATTATTTCATTTGGGTATTGATATTCTCTGAACCAAAAAATCAGATTGTTAACAAAGAATCCAATTGAAACTTACCATAAATAAACAAATTTAATTTCCTTCCCATTTAATACCTCAACCAAAAATGAGAGAATAATTGAAGGTGCAAAACTACTGTGGCACAAGTATTCCTTCCCATTTAATACTTCAATGTCTCTCTAGAAGAAAATTTCTACTTCTTTTTCAGTCATTTCAAGAACATGATCTCTAGCGTCCGAGAGAGCACTCTGCATAGAACAAAGGGAAACTCTGAGGAACCAGAAATTAAAACAGGGCCTGGAACTGGAAGGACATATCTTCTTTTACCTGTCCAAACTTCGTGATGAAGTTATTCCCGAGGTTTATCGATGTAACTGTAACATCCTCATTGGCCTTTAATGCTTGAGCAATGGCAAATGCCCCATCGTCCTGCATATGAGGCAGATAATAAGATCAAGCGGCTTACAAGTTTTGAGGGAAGACACTGTAGTGATGAATAAAGTAGTTACTGTTTTACCCGTATTTCATTAAATCCTAGATCTATGGATGTCAGAGCTTCATTAACTACTTTCAAGCTCCGAGCTAAGCAGGAAGCTCCCTGAAAATTAACGTATCATATACACTATGAAAATAATATTGGGTTGATATATTGCAATTTCATAAATAAAACACGTTGAAGTTGAGAACTAATAAAATCTATCTGCAGAGACCTCATCTCTAAGCCCATTTGCCCGCAAGTCCAAAACAGATATCGTGTTGTTATATCTCAACATGTCTGCAACATGTTCAGCACCCTTAGCAGCTATCTGCATGACATAGGAAAAACCAGAAAACAATAATAAGACGACTAAGCAATTGTGACGAAATATTTTCATTGATAAAGACTCATGGACAGGCTTTACCTGACACCAACCAAGTTTGAGCGTCTTTACATTTCCATGGAACTTGAGAATTTCGGATAATGCTTTAGCTCCATCAGGTCCAATGGGATTATAACCAACCTCTAACTGGGGAACAATGAGGCTAGCAGTGTCATTATCTTTCAAGTTATCAAGTAAACAAGGAAATAAAAAAGAGAAAGATTTTTGGCACTGACTGTGGTAATAATTGCATTATGTTTCAGAGCTTGAGCTATGGCATTGACTCCCTCTGCATGGATGTTATTTCCACCCTACTTTACAAAAAACGTGTTAGCAGAACAAATAGCAAGATATGGAACCAAGTTAAATGTTAGGAAGACTGGAGAAGAAGGTCACTTCTCACCATGTCGATGGTTGCAATTGAACGGTTTTGCTTCAGAGCATCTGCAATCTTTTCAGCTCCCTGAAACCATTGAAAACCGTTAAGATAGACAAGAGAGCAAAATAGACAAGGTTTTCTTGATAATAGAGAAGCAAAAAACACTCTCTAGCTCCATTGGTATAAATTGGATTCATAATATTACCTCATCGCCTATATCATTCATGTACAGGTTCAGCCAAACCAAGCTCTTGCTTCTCTTGATGTATTCTGCTACATAGAAGGCACCCTTTTCGGTGATAGAGTTGTTACCAAGGTCTAGCAAAGCAAGTTTCCCTGCACACAAAAATACATCTCTAACTACTGTCAGTAGACGTAAAGCAGAACTAATCTATACATATGAAGAGTGTTCTATTGGAAAACCTTTGTGGGAAGATAGACCAGCCATCAAAGCACGAATCCCTTCATCTCCAACGGAGTTTCCATGCAAATGAAGTTCCTGCGGGTAGAATGCCAAGTAAAATCAACTGTTGATGACATTAATTCATTGATTGCTTTCACCAGAAATCACCTTTAATGCATCATATATTTTACCTATTAGTGTTTCTTAATATTGAAATAGTATACATAGAAAGCGTTGTTACCCTTAAAGAAATAGTATACATAGAAACATGAGGAATATCTGTACCCGTAAAGATTTGTTACCCTCAAGCCCTTTAGCTAAAGCGTTGGCACCCAAAGCACCACCGTAATTACCACTAAAGTAGATTATTCATAAATCAGCATGTCAGGAATATGAAATAAAACAAACAAGATTACAAAAAATGAAAAATAAAAAAAGAAAGCCCCAAAGAGAACATCTATCTACGAGGCTAAACTCACTTGAGATGTAAATTGCGTATTGTATTATTCTCAGGAAGAGCTCCAGCAAGACTTGTAAATCCCTACCTCCATTTGAAAAATATTAAGGGAAGAAGACACAACATATTCAATTCATAAACCTGGGTGATTAATGCTGCAATATAACTGTACAACACATGAATATAAAGAGCTTACAGAATAGTCAATCATATTATTATTCAGCTCAATAACCCTCAAGGTTGAATTTCTCTTCAACAGCTCAGCAATTTCTTTTGCACCCTGCACAAGTGAAAACTACTTTTTAGCATGAAACTTTTTCCAAAAGATTTTGATTGACTAAGGATCTAAAAAATTAATGTAAACCACAGTATCTTCGTAAACAAACCTCATCTCCTAAATCAGTACTGTTCAGCTGAAGTATCTCGATGCTAGAATTTTCCATCAATGTAGCACATAAAGTCTGTCATTACAAAAAAAAACGAAGGGAAACCATTCTCAGCAACAAACGTATAAGTAGAGGATAAGCTCCAGGTAATTAGAGCTAAAGATATAGGCAGAAAAATTTTTGTCCCCCTCTCTTGATTGAAATGAGGACTTTTGTACCATCAGACACCTGGACATCATATCCTCACTAACCTTGGCTCCTTCATCACCGATAGGATTTCCAGAGAGGTTAAGAACCTTCAAGACAATATTTGATTGAAGAACACCATCAAACGCTTTAATTCCTGCCGCTGTAATTCCATTTGCAGAGAAACTGACTTCCTCTACAGTCTGAAACACAAATATGGGTATGATTACTCAATCAACATAAGAATATAAGGACTCGAATGGGTTAGCAAATAGCAGATGTGAAAGAGAGAAATATAACCTGGTTATACCCAAGGCTTTCAGCAAGAAAGAATAGTCCTTCATCTCCAAAATTGCATCCTGCAAAACAATATTCATCTGTGAGCTATATCCATTGCCTTTACACCTACTGTCAAGAACTACTTAAGCCATATCTCTTATAACAAAACCAAGATTGTACTACCGACTACAGTTGATTTTTATTATATTTTTCTGTCCCCAACAAGTATCCATTCCATATTAAGGGTAAAGCGATGAGGAATTATAATCAGCCATAAGTAACCTCAATACAGTTATATCACTCAATGCACCTGACATGTCAACACTTCTGAATGACCTGAGCTCTTTTGAAAATTCATTAAGCCTCTGCTTGGCCTCTCTATCAACCTTAGCAGCAAATCCCTGTAACAAATTTGTACCAGCCCCAATTGACCATGTAACTCCCTGTGTAGACGACTTGTTTTCTCTAGCAGAAGTCTTTGAAGACTTTGGTGACATAAACTTCTCAACCACTTTCCACAAAACTGTCAGCTGAATACACGAATTAGTACTGACGATTTGATAAAGCATGTTACATAAGAAGACATTCGTTTTCTCAGCTTGATCTTTCAAAGAAAACAAAAAAAAGTTGTTATAGTACGCCCTCAATCACTAGATGTCAACACAATCCCTGTCAACTAAAATTAAGCTTAACTCCAGGGTAGCAACCCACGAATTCTTTAGGGGAGTTAAGTAGATGAAGAAGAAACCACATTGCTTCTATAGTTCAAGTAAACGATCGTCAGGGAATTATAGGCCATAGAAAATTCATCACTACTGTTCCCATATTGATAGCAATGACTGAATAAAAACTCTCGCGAAGAACAATAGATTGATCTTTAGATTCTCAGGTGAGCTTATAAATTTGCAAACGGCAATAATTCTCTAATAGTCCAGCTCCAAATAACTAATGCAGAGCATTCAGCAAAGATGTTCCTCTCAAATTACTAAACGCACCGAAAGTGACGACAGCAAATGAGCCCAAGGGCAAGATGGAGGACGCAATCTGCTGCACTTTAGCATTAGGGAAACCACTAGCCGCCTGTGACTCCTTATAAACCCTACGCTTCGAGCCTCCCTCCGAGTTACATGCCGCTTTGATCGCCGGAAGTCTCGGAGTTCGCTGAAGAAACACCACTGGAGAAACAAAAAATCGGTTGCTCGAAACGGAACGACCCAATAATTTGAACCGCAACCCACTCCTCCATTGGCCCAACCCGGAAGAAGCCTTCAAATTTTAAAGCAAAATTGGATTTTGAAGCCAGAAGAGTTGAAAAAAAGAAGTGAGGGGAATAATCCCAATAGAGTTACCTTCGGGAGAGAGTGGAGATTGAGGGAGCTGGTGGAAGCAGATGACATGGAATATGATTCAATACGCATAGACGTGGGGAAATCACACTGTGAAAAGTGACCACTGAAGTATATGAAGGAAAAGGATGAGACTTTAAGCGACAAATTGGAGCAGAAGAGAGAGTTGAGAAGAGACGATGATGATGAAATTTGTTTCCCTCGCGCTATGTGTGTGTATCTTCCTTTAGGCCCGTGTACGACCCAACTCTATACCGGGTTGATATCGGGTTTAAAATTTATGACCCGATATTTTCGAAAAAGACTTACTTTAGGGTTCATAACATAATAATCATCAATCAAAATCACCTAACTGAAAACAAGAAAAACATGTGGACTTAAAATTATTCAGCTAAACGGTTTCGTTTATTCTTGGAGTTCTTCTAATATACGTTTTTGAGAGTTCAGAGAGATTCCTCGCAATGATGGCATTTGCTGGAATCACAACTTTAAGTCCAACTTTTCTTGGGCTAAGGATCTCTAACACAAATTTACGTTCTGTGGCTCCAAGTAATTCGATTTTGTTTCCTTGTTTGTCATACGTGAATCTCAATCGGAGAAATCGTCTTTCTGTTCGATCAACGTCAGTACAAGGTTCGAACTGATTCATAAAATTTGTCTGCTTCTTTTTTTTTTTTCTGGATTGTTATTGTTTTGTTTTGCAACTTTGATCTCTCTCTCAGAAAATATGGATTTTTCTTTCAAATTGATATAACTGGGTTGCTGATGTCTGGGAATCCTAAAAGGTTAAAAATATATCTGACGTAAATTTGTTTGAGTCTGTATATTCAAAATTGTATAGTGAGTTCTGCTCTAGTTTGGTTTGCGTGTTTCATGAGAACTCAGAAGAGGATTCTTGGATTTCTCAGTGACACCTGCAGTGGAGGGGTTGAAGCCAGCGATATCTCTATCAGACGATGCACTTAAGCATCTGAGTAAGATGAGATCAGAACGTGGGGAAGATTTGTGCTTGAGAATTGGTGTCAAACAGGGAGGATGCTCTGGGATGTCTTACACGATGGATTTTGAGAACAAAGCAAACGCAAGACCAGATGATTCGACCATTGAATATGAAGGATTCACAATAGGTAATAACAATTCCTTAACTATGCAGGATCGATCATTCCATGCTGATCTAAGAGTAAAATCAACAAGTTCATTGCTTACAATATGATGTTAGAATTTGTGTTTTAAAATTTGCATCCAAATAAAAAGAGCTGAGGTTGTTCGATAACATTCCTAAAATTAAAGTTCTCGTCTAAAGTGGACAGTTGATTCTTCTTGATGAGCTGCTTAGATCATATTATACTTAGCTGCCGATTCTTGAATTGATATTTGGTTATCTGCTTGCAGTTTGTGATACGAAGAGCATGCTCTTCCTGTTTGGAATGCAGCTTGATTATAGCGATGCTTTAATTGGTGGAGGCTTCTCTTTCTCGAACCCTAACGCTACGCAAACCTGTGGATGTGGGAAGTCTTTTGCTGCTGAGATGTGAAACAGTTTTGACATATTGCAGAAAATAAAAGAATATAGTTACAGTAAGTTAGTAGTACACTTTGCATTAGGGCTGTACAATGCCCAAGCAGAACCAGAAACACTGTAAACTTTTTTTCATTGTGACAATCAAAACAAAGTTTTCAAAATATTCAGATTCTAATTATGGTTTCATTATAAGAGAAACAAAGATCAAAATTTTCTCCATCCCTGGTTGAAAGAAAATACAAATTCTTAATAACTCCATCCTTAGGCTCTTCTCTTCTTGTTGGATCGGGAAGAAGAATGCTTATCATTGCCTCTCTTTTTGGTGGATTTATCAAAACCACTAGACTTCTCTTTCTTGTCTTTCATGTTATGAGGTTTGGTGGACTCGATATTAATAATGCCACTTGAAGATATCTTAGACTTCTGCAAAGCCTCAGCTTCTTTGCCCCGGATAGCAAATTCTTCAAGCAGCTCAGGATCCAACAATTCTTCTATATTTGCCCTCATTTTTTCCTTTAAACCCAAACATTGAGAGAGTGAATGATGTTCAGACCTCAGATGAAGCTAAAATACTAAGATACGCGTGCACCAAAATATAACTTTTACCTCAACTTCTTTTACTCCTTCCCTGAGATCTTCGTCTACTGATACATTGTGAGGTTTAAGCACTCTCTACAACCAAAAGCCACAATGAATCATTTAAGTCAGATATGTTTCTATGTATTTGTTGATTATCAAAATTGAGGAAATATCATGACTGAGCAAAAGAACATGAAACTATTTTGTTAATTCTCTAGTCTTAACTTACTTCTTTCAACCGAGGTAAGGTGGATAAGATCTCTTTTGTTGCGATTCCATTCAAATATTTGTATAATTTCTTTCCAACCTTCAATAGAAGAGAGTGTATTTGCCCCCTCTCTAACAGCATCTGTCTCTGTAAGTTAACGAAATGATTCAACTTAGAACATCCAGATGTGTCAACTTTATCTCTACATGTGTGATGAAACATCATGCAGCGGGTTCACATCATTGATTTTTTTTAAAGTAAATGTTATACCTCGACGCTCGAGAAATCTGACTCCTGCAAGCCCAAACACATGAGTACAGAGGCTTGAACATATGATAGCGAGACTGGGAGCTTCTCTTGAAAATAATGATGTGCTAGAGTTTTGCAGATGTCATAAACCTGTGAAGAGATAACAATATAAAGTTAGTTACCAAACAAAAGGAGAAGACAGAGTGAGTATTAAGCTTGAATATGCGGTTAGTAATTTGACCCAAGTCTGTTAACAAAATTTTATCACTGTAGTTGTTTGAGCAGTTTACATATTTCAATATATTTCGTAAGCAGAATGAGTCATATGTGGTTCATACATATTTTCCTAAAACAAATGACTCTCAGAAAGTGAATCTAACCAGATTGAAGTCAACGAGATTGGCAGTGTATGCTCTGAATCTCTCCATATCATAAGGTGATAAAACTGCGTTGAGTTTCATCATAAATCCATCTGGGGAATTTCTTGAATAATCAACCTCCGGAAAGTTGATCTTAGGGTTTAAGACACTAGACAAAAGAATGAAATGAGAATATCATCAACAAACCTTTATAGAAGGGAGTAAAGAAGCCCAATTCATCTGACTCACTAACTTCGAATTCTTCGTTGCCTAATGTTAATGGTTTCAGAAGCATAGATGTGTGCTCCCCAGTAACAGCACTCTGATCCAACCATATGTAATATTAGAGTGGTGAACTACTAGACAATCCAGGAACAAGAAATTCAGGAGAAAGGAAGTGAGATTCTCAACTGGTATTTGACTGATATAAAATGGAGCAAAATTGTGTTTTCTCCAGAACCGGAAAAGGTCCAAAGTAAGTCCAAAAGACACTGAGATAGTGGAGTCTCTCAGGTCGTCGATCACGAAGAGGAACCAGCAAAGGTGGAAGATTGACACGAGGCTTTATCTGTTCCTCAAGCAAAGAAACCTACGGGCAAAAGAAATCAAGTAAGAACTAAAATGCATAATATAAACCCCCCCCCCCCCCCCCCCCCCCACAGTGATAAATATAAATTATGAACCTTTTCAGCAGCCTTGGCAACTCTGACTGGCGAAGACTCCACATCAAGTTCATCATCACCTTCCGATATTGAGGCTAGCTGACCCTCAAAGTATCTGCAAGTATCAATTAATTAAGTATCTGTATGTATCAATCATATAATTTCTAATCACTGATTTACCTGGTCAACAGTTCAACTGCAGCAGACCCATATCCCATCTACATAATACGTGTAATTTCTAGTAGTTTCTAATCACTGATTCACGGTGTCTGAGTTTAACACCGGTTTCAATCAGAGTCCTAATACGTTCGTCTACCTTCTTCCTCATTCTCACACCAGTTTTGTTTATTCTTAACCTTATGATGTGGATGTTAGATTGAAGCTCTTAATCCACTCTAGAATTCTATGTTCGAATTGAAGAGAGGTGATAAAAGGATTGAGAGATAGTCTAAAGAGAAGGATTACCTCAAAATACAGATTATCAATGGTGTGTTTATGCTTTAACAGACATGAGAGAGGAAAGTAAGAGTGATGAAAATGATATCTTGAATTGCCATCGTTCCTGAGCTCACGCTCTTACATAAGAAAAGATACTAAATAAGTGAACCGGACATTACCGGACATAGAGTCTTAGCTTAACCGAACATAACCATATCAATTGATTAAAAATGATAAAGAGTTACAGACATTCTGTAACACCTTAAAGCCCAAATGAAAAATTCAATCAAACACAGGTTTGAGCTTTTTGTCGAGTCAAAGCCATGGTTTTCCATTTATGAGGTTTAAGGGAAATCCTCGTTCGAAAAGAATTTTCGCTATCTAATCAATATCTCCATTCCAAAAAAGTTTCAAGCTTTCTATGAAAATCAATAAAGCAAAATCTCATATTTTAGAAGAAACGGAGAATAATCAAGCACTGATTTCAATTATGTAAATGTAAAACCAACTCGTCGTTGATTGTAATGTTTGTAACAAAGAACGAACCTGAGGATGGTGAGAGAAGCGAGCAGAGATGTTACAAGCAGTTCAGTGTGTGGTACAAGCAGAGAAGAGCGCCGTAAGTCAACGGTGAGTCAAAACCTTAAAAAACTAGAAATCAATCGGAGGTTTATTTTTCACTTGTAATCAATAGCCGACCGGTTTGTTCTTAATTCAAATGTATCCGGTTTGTGAATTTCTTTTTTAACAATTGGATCCATAATATCAGATTTATAGTCTACTTTAATCTTTAAAAGTTCTATTCAATCCGCCAAATTGTTAAAGGAAAAAAATCGAATTCTAGATGATATAATCATTAACGGAATCATCTTACCTGAAAATTTCGTCTCCGGATTGTATGATTTAATATGGCTGACTTTCTTTATTGTGAGTTCAAATCCAAATTGGGAAGAAAAGAAGCTACCAACAGTGGATTACTTTTTTGGTTTTAATTATTTTTTAGTCGACTAAGTTATTATTAATAAACCAAAGAGTTTGTTAACGATAAGATTCTTTTGTATTAAACAAAGTAATAATACAATGAAAAAACAGAAGAGAAAGCAAAGCATTCACTCCTAAAACGTCTAAGAAGGTTAGAAGAGTTCATTAACGAGCCTAGATAATTAACTCTCTCTCAGGTATGCCTCCAAAGCTGGCATCAACCAAGTTAGGCCTCATGACGCTATATAGGACGAGGTTTTTCCTTCTCGAGTGACGCTCTGAGTTATGTGTTTCACTACTTTATTAGCTCATACTGAAGACATATGTAGCTCCCACACCGCGTAAGAAAACCCCAGATTGTTTGTATTTACCAAGTATGTATTGAACTTTGGCAATTATGTTGGTGGCTTAACTACTTCAATGACTGATTTGGAATCAATCGAGAAAACCAATATGTCCAACCGAAGATCTTCAGCACTCTTCATAGCCCATAATAAACCGTTGAACTCAGCACTTAATCTTTTTTGAGAAGGAAGTAGTTCATATCTTACGTGATAGAGTACCTTCCCTTGGTGATCACGAATGATCGAAGCTGCACCACACAACTCCTCTGAGTTAACCTAGGCAATGTTTACATCACACTTTAACGAGCCAACAGTTGGTGGCTTCCACTTTTTCTGTAGAGTCTGTTTACCCAAGCCTCTAAAGCTAATCATAGGAAGATTAGCATTCGCTTTGTACCATAGATCCACTTCATCCAGCGATTGAGCAATTAACACATTTGCTTCACTGTTTTACCATTGAAAACCTTCAAGTTCCTCTGCTTCCATATGTTCCAATTAACCATGGCAGAGCTCGATGGTTCTTGTTAAGAGTTTTTGATTCTTTTACTAGTTCCAATACCATCTCCATGTAATTCTCGATCGTACCATGCTTATCAGCAGGTAGTCTAGGAAACTTGATCTTGGTCCAAATAGATTTTGCAAGATCACATTCATAAAGAACATGACTTACAGTTTCCACATTGAACTTACATAACAAACAAACGTCATTCACTTGGATCCCATGCTTATTCATACAATATGCAACAACAATAACCTCTGAGAGAGTCTTCCATAGGAGCATCCTTATCTTTGGCAAGGTTTTGATTTCCCATGCCCTAGACATCAAATCAATTGATCTCCTTACCTCTGCAGATGGTGGAGCTGTCCACACTAGGAGTTTTGAAACCAACCAGCAACCACTCTTAACAGAGTACTTGCCATCTTTGGAAAATACCCAACACCAACCATCATTTTCTGCATGATTTATGACGTATGACATGATATGTGATGCGTCAATACTAGGAAATAACTCTTGAACTAGTTAGCAACTACAACTTCCATGTTCAGCGATTAGCTCTGAGACCTTCAAGTTTAAGTCAATGTTTTATCCCTATTAAGAGGTCTTCGAGGTTCCTCTTCAAATATCCACTTATGCAACCAGACATTAATGTGAAATCCATTACCAATTACTTTCGTTAAGCCTTGTTCTAATAATCCACGTCCGTATAAGATGTTGCTTATAAGATGTTGCGCCAAGCGTGTGAAGGACGTGAGCCTTGCTTTAATTCTAAGAAAATTCTTTCTTGCTGAAATATCTAGACTTATATAGTCTACTTAGAAGTGAGTTAGGTCCCGATAACAGTCTCCAAGCTTGCTTAGCCAAGAGGGCTTGGTTTAAATTACCAACATCTCAAAACCAAGCCCACCTTTATCTTTAGCCTTACACATTTTGTCCCAGGATATCCAATGGATTTTCTACTTTTCCGCACAATCAATCCACCGGAATCTAGTACTGGCACTTGTGATTTTTCTGCATTAGAACTTCATGAGCTTGAAGTACGACATAGCATACACCAGAAGTGTTGTAGCAACAAATTTGATGAGGACTTCTTTACCTCCCATTGATAACGTCTTTGCATACCAGATAATTAAACTTGATTTAATCATGTCGGTAATATATGAGAAAAGCTCTCTTTTGAGCCCGTTGAAACATTCCGGGGTCCTAGATATTTGTTTGTTCCACCTTCTTGAGATACTTCCATGAACAAACCAATGACTGTTCTCATGATCGGATCAATCTTACTTCCATAATTTAAAACAGACTTTTGCAGCTTAATTTCTTGACCCAAAGCTTCTCCATATAGCTTGAGGGGCATCTCAAAACTTCATTACTTTCAGCAAGTGTAGCTTTAGATACGAACAAGTTATCATCCGCGAAAAGAAGTTGTTAGATCGAAGGACTAGATGCAGTCAGGCGGATTCCCGAGATACTACCTTCCGTTTCAGCTTCCTGCATTGTGTGAATTAAGGCCTCTGCACATATGATAAATATGAAAGAAGATAGAGGATCTCCTTGTCAAAGGCCTCTCTGAATTAATCAAACCATAAGATTCGTCGTTTACTACAATCGATTATGTAACTGTGCTTATGCAATCCATCATCCATTTGTCATCAAAACCATGCTTCTTGAACAAATCTTCTAGAAATTACCATTCAACTCAATTATACGTATTCAAAATATCAGTTTTAGTGGCCATGAAATATGTATGACATCTCAGATGACATGAGCTACAAGAACATTATCCAATATAAGTCTTCCTGCTAAAAAAGCATCTTGAGTTTCTGAAACCATTTCAAGCAAAAACCACTTAAGTCTCTTACTTAGAACACGTGAGAGTACAATGGCAAAGATCTGAGAACTCCAATCTAATAAAATTTTAATCTCTTATATACAAACCAAATCTCTTATATACAAACTATTAATGAAACTTGATATTCCCAAAATGCCCTTAATGAAAATTACCCAAATTAATTATTAAAAAAAAAAATTAAGTCTTCTTCTCTCTCATCTCCATCTCTCTCCTCCCCTCCCTTAGCTTCTCTCTCCTCCTCAATCGGGTTTCAATCTCGGCCGCCGGGGGTCTCGACGCCGCCGGCTCCGACGTGCACCACCACCGCCTCCGCCGCCTCTCCTGCCATTACCGTCGTTTGTTAATCTTCATAGCTTCATTATTGATTTGCCTCTTCACTTTGGGCATAAGAAGGTCAATTGCAAATTGAATTTTAAGCTTGAAATTGATAATTTTGCTTTCGTTATTTGGTAGAATCTGGGTCGAATAAGACTTAAGATTGGTAACATAGACTGGGGCTAGACTGAAACATAGTGCAATTATAGATTTAGAACTGCCCAAGCGAACGAACCTGAGTTGATAACAGTTGGTTTCTGCGATAGTACAATTAGTATAACTAGAATCAGTTATACAGAACTGAATGAGTTGTACATTCTTTAGTTGCATTTCTGCATTGGGCTGATGAAGAAGCTTAATTTCATAGTTGATTATTTGGTATAATCTAGCTCTAATAATACTTGACATTGGTAACAATTGTAATGTATAGGCTGAAACTTATAGATTTAGAACTGCCTAAATGATCGATGGAATCTGAGTTGATAAAAGTTGGTTTCTGCGATAGTTAAACTAGTATAATTAGAATCAGTTATACGGTTATGACCAGTTATACATAACTGAATCAGTTGTACATTCTTTAGTTGCATTTTCCCCATTTTTGCATTGGGTTGGTGAAGAAACTTAATTTCATAAATGATATTATTTTTTTTGGTTATTTGGTAGAATTTGGCTTGTATAAGACTTGATTGAATATGGTCACAATTGGGTGAAACGTGGTGTAAAACTGGTAGAACTACATTAGTTATACAAGTAAAACTGGTAGAACTACCATTAGTTATACAAGCAAAACTGGTAGAACTACATAAGTTATACAACTAAAACTGGTATAACTACATAAGTTGTACAAGTAAAACTGGTATAACCACATAAGTTATACAAGTAAAACTGGTATAACTACATAAGTTATACAAAACTTAATCAATTTTTTTTGTTTGTTTTAGCAGGGCATTATGAACAACAAAGTCGTGATATGGTTTAAATGCAACGACCGTAATAGTTGTATATTGATGAAGCACGCGGTAGAGGATATCACTTTGTCGATGATTGAAGAATGTCTATATCAGAGGCTTGGTTTAGATGAAAGTAAGTTTAGATTACAGTTGAGGTTCTACCGACCTAAGGTTAGAGATGAGGTTGAAGTGAGTATCTGTGATGATGTGGATGTGTGTGGTTATCTAGCCTACATTGATGAATATAATCGTAGTACAACAACATTGTTCGTGGATGTCATAACTAGATCGGAAGAACCAGAGGAAAGAATGTCGAGACAAGTGTCGATAGCAGTTCAAAGCTCTGTTGGTTGTAATGATGGTGAGGGAGGAGCAATTGATATTACAGTATATTCTCCACCAGTTAGAGAGAATGAAATTGAGCCAGAAGATGGAAGTCTGGATATTAGTGTTGAGAGATCGGATATTGGTGATGTCTATGTAGAACGTCCACCCGCTGTAGAGAGTAGTCAATTTGCAGAGGAATGGGAAGATGGCTTAGGTTTGAGTTTGCATCAAGAATTTAAAGATAAGAAGACATTGCAAGAAGTTGTGGATAGAGGATCATTTGTCAACAGCTTTTATTTTACCATTAAAAGATCTGAACCAAGTCGGTTGTGGATTGTATGTAATAAAGAAGGCTGCAAATGGGGTGTACGAGCATCAAAGATTAAAAATATGGATATTTTCAGGATTATAAAGTACACAAAGATGCATACATGCTCTCGGGCTAGTCAGAGCGAGAGTAGTGGCACAAAGAGGCACTGCACGCCAGAAATAGTTGCAAGTGTCTTGCAAGAGGATTTTCCTGGACAAATGAACACTCCAACTCCTAAAGTTATCATGGGTCTTGTGAAGACAAAACTTGGAGTGAGTATATCGTACTCCACCGCGAGGAGAGGGAGAAAACTTGCTATTGATAGGCTGCGTGGCACTACGGAAGAAAGCTACAAGATGATACATTCCTATTTATACGAGTTATAGAAGGCAAATGCGGGTACAGTAACACATGTGCAAATAGATGAGAATGGGAAGTTCAAGTACCTTTTCATAGCTTTGGGAGTTAGCTTCGAGAGATTTAGATTGATGAGGAAAGTGATTATTGTAGATGCAACATTCCTTAAAAACGGATATGGTGGTTTAGTTTTTGCTATTGCTCAAGATCCTAATCGGCACCATTATCCAATTGCGTATGGTGTACTAGATGGAGAGAACGATGCTAGTTGGACATGGTTTTTCCAGACTTTGAAGACAGTTATACCAGATTCTTCCGAATTGGTATTTGTTAGTGATAGGAATGCAAGGCTCATCGGTGCCATAGGTAATGTGTATCCAGAAGCCCATCACGGGTACTGCATATGGCATATGTCACAAAATGTGAGAGCTCATGCGTCTAGTACCAACAAATCTGTTGTTGGTTGGAAATTCATGCAGTATAGTAGGCAGTACACAGTTTCCGATTTCAACCGCGAATATTTCCGACTGCAGCCAATTATTTGGAGGAAAGTACTGTAAGGAAAAGTGGGCTAGGTGTGTCTTTCCGGGAGAAAGGTATAATATCGACACAAGCAACAGTGTGGAGTCTATGAATAGTGTGTTTAATGAAGCAAGGAAGTTCTCCCTAATACCCATGCTTGATACAATCCTCAAAACATTTTCGAAGTGGTTTTGTGATCGTCGGATGGAAACAACGAAAGGTACGATTGAAAACAAATTGGTGCCATTTGTGGAGAACATAATGCATGATTCATGGGCTATTGCCGAGAGGTTGATTGTGATGGCGCTTAACACCTTTGAATTCGATGTCGTCGGTAGTGATGGGAAGAATTATTTCGTTTGCTTGGAATCGAAGACCTGTAGTTGTAGAGTGTTCAACATCAAAAAGTATCCGTGTATCCATGCATTAGCTGCATTCATTCATTACCATAATATGGAACCTCGACCTCGTAATATCTCATTACATGAGCTTTGTTCTAAATATTATTGGTCCGAGTTGTGGGCACTTGCGTATACGAGGTCTGTTTTGTTGGTGCCCGAGATGTCGCAGTGGGATGTTCCGGATTACATCAAAGACAAAGAAATCAAACCACCTGACAGGATTATTAAGATGGGAAGAAGAAAAGTGAAAAGGATGCCATCGGTAGGAGAGACACATCCAAGATCATTAAACGTAAGGAGGCCGAGACAAAGGTTCCAATCGCCAATATTCAGATACCTAGCAGAAGATGAGCTCAATCAGTGATTTGTTGAGTATTTGTAAAACTCGTGAAACTTGTAAAACTAGGGTATTTCCTAATAGCCTTATGACTCTCTGGAAAATGTGTGTGTATGTGTAAAACTCGTGAAACTAGTAATACTACTGTATTTCCTAATAGCTTTATGGCTCTCTCTGGAAAATGTATGTGTATATATAAAACTCGTGAAACTAGTAAAACTAGGGTATTTCCTAATAGCTTTATGGCTCTCTCTGGAAAATGTATGTGTATGTGTAAAACTCGTGAAACTAGTAAAACTAGTTTATTTCCTAATAGCTTTATGGCTCTCTCTGGAAAATGTATGTGTATATATAAAACTCGTGAAACTAGTAAAACTAGGGTATTTCCTAATAGCTTTATGGCTCTCTCTGGAAAATGTATGTGTATGTGTAAAACTTGTGAAACTAGTAAAACTAGTTTATTTCCTAATAGCTTTATGGCTCTCTCTGGAAAATGTATGTGTATTTGTAAAACTCGTGAAACTAGTAAAACTAGGGCATTTCTTAATAGCTTTATGGCTTACTATTATAACTCGATGAAGAGGAGGAGCACGACAACACCGTTTTAGCCAAAGAAGACGAAGTCGTGCTTGAACTTAAGTAATTGTAATCTAAAGATGAATTTGATCCATTAAACTTAATTCTTATAAGTAAGATAATCTATAATGAAACTTGATTCTTATAAGTAAGATATTCTTATAAGTAAGATAATGTATAATGAAACTAAATTCTTATAAGTTGACGTTAAGATAATTATATTTTGTGTATATAGTGATGAATGACTCTATATATAACTTAAAAATAAAATAAAAATAAGTTTTTTAGACATAATTACATTCGTCCACCTTATTCCTTATAGTTTTAGTGTGACTTTCTAAGTTAAGATTAGTGTGACTCTCTAAGTTCTACGAATATATATTTATTCTAGAATTTAAATATACAAAACACTTAGAGTCATCAGAATTGATTATAATTCACTGTACAACTAAAAAATAAATTTATAAAGTTATGTAAAACTAAATGTAATGCAAAATCATCGAAAGTATAACTAGTAGTAATTTAGTATAACAGCCAACTAGTAGTATAACTAGGTCGAAAATTGTCACGTTCTTGTTTGGCGCCCAAGTCTGAAATTTTCGTGGGGACACGTGCAGACCTAATTTTGTGGGTATATAAACAAAAAGAATAGATTTTTCTCTCTCCTCCTCACTTTTTCCTCTCTCCCTCGCGACACCTCTCTCGTTTTCTCTCCTATCTCAACCATTTCTCCTCTCATCTCTTGATTTCAAGAGAAATCTTCTCTCATCTCTTGTCTATTAGATTATCTATCCTCTCCCCTCTCCAAATCTTCTCTCATCTCTCGACTTCTTGTCCCATAGTAAGTTATCCTCTATTGTTAGGGTTTGGAGAAAAAAAATTCGGGATTTGATTTTAGATTCGTCTATTATGTTTATGTTTTTCTTTTCTTTTAGGTCTTACATAGTGTCTTGGACCGAAGAGGACGACACTGACTACTCTGAGGAAGAAACCCGTGAAATGTTTAGGCGAATTAAATACGTCATGGATAGTGAAGGGGGAATTCCTCATGAATGTCCCTGTGGTGAAGCTATCATCGTGGAAAGAACAAATGAACATGTCCGGAACAAGATCTATTTCAAATGTCGAGTGTATAAGGTACAAACGATGCTGTTTAGTCTAACTAGTATAACTAGTATTACTTCTGTACTCTGACTACTGAAGTTGTTTAGTTTAGTATAACTAGTATAACTAGTTGAACTGATGTTGTTTCCACCGACAAAACGATGGCCTCCACAGGAAAACAAGTTGGGATCAAGCTATACAAGGAGAGTGTGAGAATCTGAAATGTAGTATCGAGGAGATGGAGAAAAAGATAAAGTTGTACAAGGCGGAGGTGGCGATGCTGAAGAAGGAGAGGTGGGAGCAAAATGCAGTGGTTGTTAAGCTTGTGGAGAGGGTCGAAAAATATTTCTGTCCTTTGTTTGAAAATATAAACATAACCTTCAAGACTTAAAGATGTTTGAAACATATAAACATAACATTAAATAAATTAAACAGAAAATGCTAAATGAGTTTTTAACTTAAATGAGTTGTATATTGCTTCAAACATTCCTCACCTTTGCCCTCGTCACTGCCGGACTTGGGTTAGAAATCGTTGTGCATTTACTTGTTCACACATATACATTCCTAATACCTCCACGAGTCCTAGCAGCCTACAGTTGAACAGTTAAGCAAGTTAAACTAGTTATACTTTTTATACAAGTTATACTAGTTATAACTGGCTAACAGCGCGGGCAGCATCAACGGGTGGAGCATCAACGATTGCAGATTGATCAGGTACATCATGGGGTTCATTATCACCACCAGCACCCTGTATTTGAATAGTAATTCATGTTATACAAGTTATTCGGGTTATTTGAGTTATACAAGTTATATTAGTTATACTAGTTATACCTTTTCCAGCAATGTCACTCTTCTCTTCAACCGATCCACCTCGTCTGTTAATGCCTTCAGCATATCAACAACCTCAGCTTGATTCGGAGCGGAAGGCGGAGGCATGGCTTGTGTCGGAGCAGAAGGCGGAGTTGGGGCTTGGGTCGGAGCAGAAGGAGGAGTAGATAATCTTGCTTCCACATCCTGGTTATACATGGCTTCAAACGAGATTCTCTTCCCAGCCGGATACATTGTCTCCAGCTTTCAACCTCAAGATCGTGAGTTTCATCATCCTCCTCTTCTGTCATTCCAGCCAGCAAACTGCGTTCTTCATCTATGCGTGGAGACAGGGTACTGAAAATCTCCTGCGAAACAAATCAATCAACGACTAACTCTAATTAGGAAAATTAGAAATCACAGAGTATAACTTGCTAGTTGTACTACTTTTACGAAAAATATAGTATAACTAGCAAGTTATACTAGTATTATGACAGAGTATAACTTGCTAGTTGTACTAGTTTTACGGAAAATTTAGTATAACTAGCAAGTTATACTAGTATTAGGCCAGAGTATACTACATAGTTGTACCAACAATCATTAACTAACCGTGGTTTTATCAAGGAGTTTGTTGATTGTTGGGAAGGAATATCCTCTCATGTTGGGTTGCTGGAACTGGGACATGCACATCCGAGGACAACTTGGGTCTGCGTCTGGAATTGCCTTTCGGCAATTATGGTACAACGTCGGTATTGACTCAAAAGCCAATAACTATAACCATAAACATATGCGTAAATGTCAGAAACACCACACAATAATTACATATCATAAACTAACAAATGTAAACTAACCTCAAGAGGAAGTACGAAACCAGGGATTGCCCAAGTTGTACCCGAGACCGTGCCTCCGAAATGGTTCATCGTATGCTCGATCTCGTGGAGCATGTTTTCGAATGTCCATCTGCCCCAAGGGAACCTGTACCAGAAATCCAGATCATCCACAACCCTCAATAGGAAGCTATCGATCGGCGTTGCATCTCTTCCGCCCTTGGTCGGTGAGTAGATGACATGGCACAAGAAGTACATGACTAACATCTTCAACCGTTTGTCGTCCTGAGTAAGAGGTCCCCAGTTCACCAGGATATCCTCCACATCCTCCTTTCTGACACTCCTCCCCAAATGCCCCATATAGTTCCTCTTGAACCTCATACTTCCAGCAGTTTCCCGAAAATATGTCGTCTCATACATCCGACAGTTTAACCCAGAGACACCGTTGACAATAAACCCATACAAAACCGGGACACCGTTGACAATAAACCAAACTTCTTGGTTGCTCTCCGTCCGAGCGGTTCGAAGAAGCAACATCCACATGCCCATGCTCATGTGGTTTTTCCCCATCGGCATATGGAATATATGCCGGAACTGCGGGTGATTCTCGAACCACGCCCTCTCCACATCAGTCAGTGGAGGCTGCAACCCCTCGAAAAAACTCCTTCGTTTGATTTACATAGCAACGAGTGGAGATCTTGACCTTTTTGGTGTACTCCATTGGATTGAAGTACATCCCGGTAGGGAGCTGGACAGTCGGTCCTTCATCCTGAAACACACACACATATTTTCAGCAATTAACGCCACAGTATAACTACATAGTTGTACTAGTTTTACGAAAAATATAGTATAATTAGCAAGTTATACTAGTATTATGACAGAGTATAACTTGCTAGTTGTACTAGTTTTACGAAAAATATAATATAACTAGCAAGTTATACTAGTATTACGACAAAGTATAACTTGCTAGTTGTACTAGTTTTACGGAAAATATAGTATAACTAGCAAGTTATACTAGTATTACAACAGAGTATAACTTGCTAGTTGTACTAGTTTTACGAAAAATTTAGTATAACTAGCAAGTTATACTAGTTATACTTACCATTCTGGCTTCAGATAATATATCCTCCATCGGTTCGTCTTCGGTATATCCTCTATCACCGCCTCCTCTACTTGAACCTCCTCTTGTTCTAACCATCACTGCAAGAGAAAATATAACCAAAATCGAAATCAATCATCATCAACTACTTGACCCTCCTCTTGTCAACACATTATCTAAAAATCAAAGACAATCCTAACAATACCCTAATCAAGTGATAACTAACTACAATAGTTTCATGATGATATATAGTTTTCCTTATGACACTCATATACAAAAAATTGCAATCCTATACACTCCACACCAAAAAGCAACAATGAAAATGGATAAAAAAATATGGGAAGATCGCGAAGTGGATAATCGTTAGGACTGATCTAACTTAGTGAAATCGCGAAGTGGATAATCGTTTTAAGAACAATGAAATGGATAAACGAATATGGCACGACGGAGATCAACAGCCAGCAGCTTTAAGGAAGGTTTACCTTAGTGAAATCGCGAAGTTTTGTTGAGAAAAGTCTTTAAGTTTTAGTGAAATCGCGAAGTTTTACAGCAGTTTTACTAGTTTGCCGAAAGATCCTGGTGAAATCAAAGGAAAAATTATGAGAGGGAGTTTGATTTTTTCCTTATGAGAATCGCGACAAATCGAAGAGAGGGAGAGTGGGATTCAGGATTTTAGGGTTTAGTAGGGTCGATTTGGGTCGGGTTGGGTTTGGCGGGTTTTAGGGGCGGGTCGATGGGTTTGGGTAGGGTTTTAGGGTTTGGGTCGGGTTTGGGCAATTGGGTCGGGTTCAATTGATTTCGGTCCGGTTTAATTGATTTGGATCCGGTTTAATTGATTTTGCTCTGGTTTGTGCGAATTTCGCGGGGGTATATTGGTCAATTTACCATTTTTCCAATTTTTTTTTTTTTTTTAAATCCTGTCTGTTTTTTACTTGGGTTTTGAGACCCATCTTTGAGAGAATGAGTGTTCTGAGACAATAACTTGAGTAGAATCTTGTAAACCACAAAGAATAAGTTTATGGGACAAAGATCCATCATCTTCGGATTAGGAATTTTTAAAATCAAGCAAATCTTAGTACCAGTCTTTAGGCATTATACCCGAAAAGAAAAATCTTTCACCTCTCGAATGATTTGATCAGTAACAATATCCCAATAGGTCTGAAAGAAAACATCGGTCATGCCATCTGCACCCGAGACTTTATTACTTTTGATGGTAGAGGTAGCTTCTTTGATTTTTTCACTCGAAATATACTAAAGCTTTGTTCATCTCTGCGACCTTCAGTTCCATGCTGGAAAGAAGAACCGTTGCATCAACCATATTTGAGGATGAAAATAGAGACCGGAAATTGTCCAATTCAATTTCGCCTTTAGACCTTGTAGCCAGTTGCTCTTCACCAAATGAATTTAACAACACAGGTAAAGTGTTATGTGCTTTTCTTTTCTTGATACTTCCCTAGAAAAAAGTTGTATTACGATCCCCATCTTTAAGCCAACTTTTTTACTCTGCAGTTTCCAATAAGTCTCCTCATCTTTATAAGCTTGGGATAGATCTACTTTGATGGTTGGCATCTTAACTCAATCCGGATTGGTAAGAGAATCGATGATTTCAAGATTTTTTAGAGAATTGGTCCGCTTCTTTGAGTTATGGTCAGAACCTCGACGCCATTTTGGACAAGACTCTATGAGAGTCAATATTCTTTAAACTAACAGATCCTGAAGAGCCATATGTCCACGATTAAGCTATAATCTCTTTGATACTTGGTTTAGATTTCCATCCCTTGTCAAATAGAAACCTCCTAGATTTTATTGGCGGTGTACCAATAAGATTAAGAAGTATAGGACAATGATCAGAACTCACTCTATCCATATATACGTAGCTAGCTGTTGGAGGAGGTGGGCTTACAATCGTTTAGGTCCCCCTAAAATCTACTGCCATTACATAAAACCATCTTAGGACTGCCAATAAGGGTCGACCATCATCGTCCATGTAACCTCGAGCTCGGCCACGTCATCGACTGGTTGCCACGTCACCTCGAACTTGGACACGTCGTCGACTGCGTGCCACGTCATGTGATATCTCCAGAGTTTATTGGGCTTGGCCTACGTGTAATTTGGGCATGGGTCTCGCTGATCGGCCCATCAACCTTCTAAGCCAACAAAGACCCCTATGAAAGGGAGATTTGTACCATAATGAAAGGAACCCCGTTTTTTTTTCCGAAAAAGGCGGAGAATACATTTTGTACTAAGAACTCTGATTTTACCATTTTCTGTAATCAGTCATTTTCACTTAATAAGACAGACTTTCCAACCTCTTTTTTATCTATATTTGACCTAGTACGAAATCTAGTACAAACAATTGGTGCTAGAAGGAGGGTATGGAATTTCTCAACGCATAAGTGGCAAAATGACTGACCGAATTTTGTCAGTAATCAAAAAAGTACTTGGCGGTCATACGACGACCTCGATAAGATCGCTCAACCCAACGACATCGTCTTCAATGCCTAAAAGTGTTTAACACACCAAACTCCCATCTATGTCCGCCGAAGACGGAGATGAGATGGTGACGCGCATCGTCGCTGACCAGCCCCCTCACGTTGGCAAAGAGAAAGCCCTCTCAGCGGACGACGCCATCGTCGGACTGATTCGTTTCCGGCCATGATAAAACGCATAGGAGGCGCAACCCACAGATCATAAGCATATACAGACATGCTGACCCACCTACGTGTTGAGCTCGGCCTAACAACAAATCGATCTCCACCTCGTCTTCAGCGAAGGCCATCCAACGAGCCAACCGAACTGCGGCAGGCCAAGAGCAAAGCAAATGTGCCAACCTTGCCATCGAGGAACGACGATCCCAGAGAAGCAAATATACATGCTCTGCGAAACAAAGTACGTACCATGACAAGCCAGCTATACGATCTAAGAGCTCCGCACCAGAAATCTTGCGCGCACTGTCCGAAGCACAACACACGCCCTTCACCAGGCGACTCTCTAGCACCCCATTTCGCCCCGACATGAAAGTCAAATGTCCCACCTTTGACGGAAGTTCTGACCCCGGAAAGTTCTTGAGGGTGTTCTACGTCGCCATGGACGAACTCGTTTTCTCCCAGAAGAGAAGGATGTAGGATACTGTCAGATTTTTGTTGAAAACCTATCTAACGACGCACTCGAATGGTTCTCGAAACTTGAGCAGTACTCTATCGACAACTTCCAACAGCTCGTAGAAGCTTTCCTTAGACACTATTTAGTGTTTATTCAAAGAATTGCTTGGACAGCCAACCTCCAGGCCATAGTGCAAGGACCTAAAGAACCACTCCGCTCGTTCCTCGAACGGTTCAGAGAAGTTGCATCGCGGATAACAATCACTAACGACGTCGGGATTGACATGCTCAAAGAAGCCCTTTAGTACGACTCCGACCTTATAGCTGGCTTCAGATTGCAAAGACCACTCTCCCTAGAAGACGCCTTACACTGAGGCATTGTATATGCTAAGATTGATAAACACATGGCGGCTAAGCAAACAAGATACAATAGTAGAGCCCAACACACAAAGACGCGCCAAAAGACGCTGCACCGGAAGAGTATCACGAACCTCGCTAGTACTACAATCGGGGATACAAGAGTCACAAAGGGAAGCGCGCCTCGGCCTACGCGATTAACGAGCCTGCCAAGGACATGCCGAAACAAAATTAGATCCCTGCGAACAAATGGTACTGAGACCCGTCCAAAGATGACAAACAATCTTACTACTCGTACCAAAAACGACTAAGTCATGCAACCTCTCATTGCCATGCTTAGGGAACTATTACTTGCTAAGTATGCAAAGGGAGATGTATGGGTAGCCGAGCCGCACCCAATTCGATACCCAAGGAGAACAAGAAAGGGACGAGGCCACGAAAAATGATGAGGAGCCACCACAAAATCGTATTGGCCACACCAGAGAGCTACCACCTCCACCTCCCATGCAAACGATCATTGATCATTTGAAGCTTATACCAACCCAACGATTCTATCCGAGCAATCAAGAACCGCGAGCAAAAAGTTAACTCACTCAAAATATACACCAAAAGTTCAGCATGCATCGCTAATATCCAAGATTCCCGGCCAAAAAGCATTGCAATACTACAACAGGAAAGTCAGACACTGCCAGTTTGAGTGCGGCAACCTTGTCCTGCGTAGAGTATTTGAAAATACAGCCGAGCTCAACGCCGGAAAGCTCGACGCCAATTGGGAAGGTCGATACATAATCTCCAAGATCATCAAGCCCGGTGTCTACGCTCTCGCAACCATGGCCAGAGATATGATAAAACGAATTTGGAACATCAACAACCTAAAACAATTCCAATATTAAGTACTGACGACGACGCCAAACATCAAGCTCTCCTCGACCATAATCCTTTCATATTACTTTTTCATAATTTGCATTGTACGAGTCTCATAACTACGTCCGGCTTGATCCCCTCACGGGGTACGTAGCCAGCCTTCGGGCGCAGCCATAACATCAAAAAACGTTTTTTAGATAAATCTGCCACAACAAAACAGGACAAATCGAACCATAATTTTGCTCGTAAAAGTGCCTAAGCCGATCTTAGTTCTCTCACCGGCAAAATGGGGTAAACCGGACATTAGTTTATATTTCTAAAAGTGCCTAAGCCGAACTCACTTCTCGCACTAGCAAAACGTGGTAAACCGGACCTTAGTTCCGTTCCTAAAAGTGCCTAAGCTGACCATAGTTCTCGCACCAAAAAAATAGGGTAAACCGAACTACAAGTTCATCCCTATAAAAAAGTAAAAGGCGAGCATACTGCGACTTCAACAAAAAACTGACCTCAAACATAAGGATAAAAAAGAAAATAACAAAGATTTCATTAACAATAAACTTGCCTCGTACATCACAACCGCGATTAAAAATATCAAAGACAAAAGAGCATCTGTTTCGCTGTACATCACGACCGGGACCAAAAACCCCAAAACAAAGCAAAAAGGGAATTTCCAGATTACAGCAGAGGCCAAAAATCCAAAAGAAAAAAAGGAGAGACAAGTCCTAAACTATGCTGCTCGCCATCACCAACGACCTCGGCACCAATTACCGCGGCGACATCCTCCCTTCGAGAATCCTCCTCGGCCACGTCTTCACCAATGCCGGACAACAACTTGAGGAAGCCAAGCTTGTGCATCTACTCCAGCTCGACCAGCGCAAAGTCCTCCTCGGGAGCAACAAAAACTCCAAATCTTCGGGGTAGAAATCATGCAAACCTACAGCCTCCACCCGCGTCCAAAAGTCTTTTTATCCTTCTCCACCTTCGCAAGAACACGGTCGGGCACGACAACACCCATCCTCTCCTTTATAATTTGGCAAATCCCAAGAGTGTCTTCCGCCTGAATTTGCTTCAGACGGGACTCATCGACTTCGCGCATCGCGCTCACATACTCGTCCAGACGACGAACTTTATCCTCGTAAGTCCTCCTCTCCTTGGCATGTCGAGGCGGTTCGGCTACCACTTTCTCCATCAGCCTCTTCGAGACAACTTCCATCTTGTCTAACCCTTCCTCATAGATGCCAAGGTGAGCAGCAACCTCGTCCTCGATATCCTTGACCCTCTCACGCAGCCTCTCCACCTCGGCTTGGAGCGCCCTTCTGCTCTCTCTCTCTCTCTCTCTCTCTCTCTCTCTCTTTCTCTCTCTCTCTCCTCCTTGGTCTTGCCCTCATACTCTCTTGCCATTTTTTGGTATTTAGACACATCGTGCTTCACTCTTTTCACTTCTTTTTCCTCGGCCTGACGCTTCTCGTACCTGTCGCCGACGAGGTTGACGGTGTTGTGAAACTACATGAGCAAGCACACGCAGTCAAGATTTGCAAATTTTAAAGATCAAGAGAATGTGAGTGCGTACACAAGGCCAACCTTGATCATAAAGACGGCCGCATCACCGATAAGCTTCTCATCTGCTATTTTTTTTGGGGCGCCACACCCTGAACCTTTGAGATTATGAAATAGTTGCAGGCTCATCTCACGATCCTCGCCGAACGGGACCTTACCTCGGTATGCCATATTGAAGCCAAACGAAAAGGCTCCTAAAGATCTCTCAATTTGGGCCCTCTTGTGTGTGCATGCCGCAGACGGCTCGTCAGACTCAGTTGGATTTTTTGAATTTTTCGCTGAATCGAATTCGTCACCACATGACGCGATGCAGCCAGTTTCCGAGGAGATGACACTAGCATTTCGCCAGTCGCATTGTTGAACGCTGCAAAGACAATAACGCCGGCCTCAGCTTGATAATCTTGGGCCTCAGCATGATGATCCTCGATCTCAGCTCGTACCGCAACTACGTCCTCGGCCTCGGTTAAGCCATCCACAACTTTTTCAAGTGCGACCACCTTGTCGTCCTCTGGATCATGAATTAAAAGCTCATTGGCAAATTCCTCTACATAACCCGCCATTCTTCCGCCTCGTCGTATTTTCGCCTAGATGTTGCATGACGAGGCCACATTTCACATTTAGCAAAAATTTTTAAAAAAATCGAGGAAGCAAGAAAGTACGGTCTTACCTGCTCTCACTCTCCTCAAGTTACGCCTAACTCTGTCAGTATATATGTACCACCACCGACGCGCACTGAGTTGCTTGATACGATTAAGGTCGTCAAAATATTTGAACAAGTTAGTATCATATTGGACCTTAAAGAAAAAAGTTTTAATTCTACCAGGATTTTTGTTCCAAACAACACGATAAAAGCGTCAAGAACACAGATTCGAGGCGCTGCCAATGTGGACAAAAAAGTAATGGTCTCGCCAACCATTAATCTTAATAGGGAATCCATTGGCGACCCTGTGCCCAGGTTTCGTGCTCACATACCAAGTCCCATCCTTGCCAGTATTCACAGAGAGACGAGTGACCTCCTCAAAGAAGTGGCATGTAACATTGACGCCGCACTCCGCACCGAGCCATCCTACGACGAACACAGTAGTTAACAAGAAGTTACAGCAAGGGAAACTGCATACCACAATCCTTAAAGAAGTAATTGTAAATGCAAATGTACCGTGTAGAGGTGACCACGACCTCTCTAACGGTCTCGGCACATGAAGACGAACTGGCATCTTAATCTGGCACCTATCCATCATTGCCTACAAAGCCGCCTTTGAACTTTGAGAAGGTGGCACTTTCAACAACCTTAACGACTAAGTGATCTGACGATGCTGTGGAAGCTCTACGTGGCGGTCAATCTCCTCGCCGGAATCAGTGTTCGAAAAACCCTCCGCACCATCTTCAATCGCTAGCCTTATGTCCCTCAACGGATCATCAGGACAAACCTCTACCTCGTTAACACTATCCTCGGAACTAGAATTCCCTGAACTTGCGTCAGCACAATCCCTTTAATCGACCTCGGCATTGTTTCCTGAATTGGCCTCACCTCCACTTTCCTTACCAACCTCGGCAATACCTATTATGACGGGCTCGACTCCACTTCCCTTACCGACTTTGGTGTTATCAAGAACCTTAACCTTGGCCTCGTTTCCTTCAGAAACAATGTCACAGAGCGAGGATTTCTCTACCTCAGCATCACCAAGTAACCGATCCAGCTCGACAACATTTTATGATGACGAGTGCATCATACGAATGAGGTCGACCTCAGTCGACAATCCCACACCACTCGACACAGACGATCTCACCGAGGACGACAACATCACCCTCGATGGTGACGAGCACAAAACCCCGACCAAGGATTCCCTAGATGCACCTCGGCCCATGGTCATAGGAACGGAAAAAAAACAAATCACGTAGAGAGAGAAAGAAGAGAGAGAATACCTGGCCAAAGGGATTCACGAAGTTATAAGGGAAATTTTCCACCCTTCCTCTTATTTATAGAAGTAAGGGGCATCAACTAAGGAGTAGTGCCGTTACGAGCACGAAACCCTAGAAGCTGCGCCACCACCAAACCAACAGGTCAAATCAGCCACCCGCGTGACACGTGGTAGTAATATCCACACGCGCCAACGGTCTATTTTGAGTTCGGCGACTACGGCCTTGTCACCGAACTGGGGGCTATTATTGGAGGTGGGGTTACAACCCTCTAGGCCAACCTGGAATCTACTGCCAGTGCATAAAATAATCGAAGAACCGCCAATAAGGGTCGACCATCATCGTCGACGTCACATCGAGCGCGAACACGTCGTCGACTGCGTGTCACGTCATCCAATATCTTCATAGTTTATTGGGCTTGGCCTACGTGTAATTTGGTTATGGGCCTCGCCGACCGGCCCATCGGCCTACTAAGCCAACAAAGACCCCTATAAAAGGGAAATTTGTACCATAATGAAAGGGACCCCGCTTTTCACGAAAATGGCGGAGAATCTATTACATTTTGTATTGAGAACTCTGAGTTTACCATTTTCTGTAATCAGTCATTTTCAGTTAATAAGACAGACTTTCCAACCATGTATTTATCTATATTTGACCTAGTACGAAATCTTGTATAAACACTAGCCACATGCAATATATTGAGCCACTCTAAGTTAACAAGAATCCGATCAAGCATGCATTAAACAAATGAAAAATTATGTTCACCTGCCCAAGAAAACCTGTTACCCAAGAAGCTAATCTGTCCAAGTCCAGAGTCTACAATAATTTTTCTAAATAAAGTAAAGATTGGAGCATCTCGTAAAGGACCTTCAAGCTTCTCTGAGCTATCACCAAACTTGTTTAAATCACCAATGATTAGACAAGCATAACTTCTAGAATGTTCAATCTTAGTGAGTAGATTCCAAACTTCTTCTCTACGATGTCTAACTGGATATCTATAAACAAATGATACAAATAATTGCATAGATCTCAGGTCACATTAACACCAATACTTCTAGTATTTGATTAAAGAACCACTACATTAATGCTGCTTTCCACATCAAGGTTAGGCTTTCACTACAATTACAGACACATAGTGGGTACAACCACAAAGGAGGTTATAAAGATCAAACGATGGACTCTCAATTGTTTTAAGGTATTATAGACTTGTAGAACTCAAAGATGATTATGGAATATAAAGCTTTATTTAGAACACTCAAGAATAATACAAAGACTCTTTAGAACAGTCTTAGACTTCTCACCCAAACTTGGTTCTAGAACCATTGCCAAGCATGGGTATTTATAGTACAAACCCCAAGGAATATTTCAAGGAATATTCCTTAGATTTTTACACACTATCTTACAATACAAACCACAAACAAATTCAACTCCTTACTTTATCTTACAACCATATTTTATTTCAGCTCCTTATTCATTATTATCTTGACTTCATTGAATTCTTGTCTTTACTTTATTTTATTCCCCCTGTCTCCAAAAGAGGGGCAACACCATATCTATGCATCGTCAGATGCATTGTCTTCTTCTTCTTCGGTGTTAGAGTCAAATTCTGTCACATACATTTTTTGACCAAGTATGTATCTTGTTATCTTGTATTTTTTCCCTTCAACTCTGTATTTTTTTTATCTTAGCAACTATCCGAATGGCAGGGATCCTGATGTGAGTAAGCTTGGACGACTTACCCTGACACCCATTACCAAACAACAAGTACTACAATGCATTCTTCGGAGGAGAGTTCTTCAATGGTTTATGCCTAACTGCATACTCATCAAAACCGTAAATCTGGCACAACTCCTGAATGGTGATTGTATAGAGAACTCCTCTATATAAGTACGTGAGGTACTGAGCATAAACAAGACTATGAGGATCAGTACACATATGAAGATCACATGTCGCTAGGAACTGCCTGACGACCTCATTCAGTGGATAAGCATCAAAACAGAACTTGGTGAGACTAAGATTATCCAACAACTGAGTAACATCGTCGAGAACTTTGTTGGAATCACGGCACATGAACTTTGTTGGAATCAGCGTTTTAGTCAAGAGTTGATCATAGAAGCTTTCATGAAAGCTCTTCCAACCTTCTCCTTCCTTTCTATCCTTATATGATATCGTAGTTCTGACAAAAGAAGGAGTATCCCTGCTTGCTACATTATCAACAAAGTATGTTTTGTTCCGGTCTTGGCCACAGCAAACACTCACCAAGCTGTCCTTGTCTAGGTGCATCGTCGTACTGCTGCAACGACTGACCGCGCTGAAGATTCGAAGATACTCGGACTTTCTTCGTAGGTTTCTTAGGTGCAGAAGTTGATGTTCAAACCATCTACAATGAAATAACAGAGACATAACCGAAAAAATGAGTTTGTGATCAAGAAAATTCACAAGAGTTTGATTTCCTAGGCATAAAAATGATTAGTGGTCCGATTGCTTATTGAATTAAACAAGATCAACATCCAACAATGCATCAATCGAACTACAGTCACCAAATCAAGCCTTAAAATTTCGAAATTCCTCTAGAAATTCTCTTTCAACCTAAAAAGCAATCTCTAATTAAAATTCAATGATCCAAACAGCAAGAGGGGATTGAATTCATGTAAGAATGAGGCACATGCATCAGTTAATCGATGAAAATGAACAAGAAAGCAAGTTCCCCTTTACCCAATTAAACTTCCAAAATCGAACAATAAATTCGAATTTAGAGGACCTACCTTTGTTAATCGAAGTAATGAACCACAAAATCAGATAGATAATGAAATTCTAAACGGATTAGGCTATTGAATCGTCAAAAACGGATAAAAAACGAGAGGGAAATCGAGGTTTGAAATTTTTTGGAATAGAAGTTTCGTGAATTGTAACAGTTCTGCGCGTTTAAGAAGACGAACCTGGGTTAAGGATCGATCAATCCTTATGTTGATCGATTGATATATTATTTTCATGTCGTGCTCTGGATCGTGTGGTCTTCTTGCTCGATCGATCCATCTTTTTCATGTGATGCTCTGGATCTTGCGACATTCTTGCTTGATTAGTCTGGCCATGCTTGTTCGGTCAGGCAACAGACCGTGCGATCTTCTTGCTCGATCGATCCCTGAGTGCTCAGTCGTGAAGTGGATCATGCGCAAACCTACTCTATGTATTGATCGATCGATCGTTGAGTGGATCGATCGATCATTGCTTTCGAAAGGTTTCTACTTTGAACAAAAACACAGAAACAATGACGAATGCAAACTAAAAGAAAAATGAAAAACAAAGTACCTAATAGTGGGTTGCCTCTCACTCATCATTTTTTTACAGTCATTAGCTTGAATCAGATACCATTCAAATGACTTGATTGAAGTCAACAAGTCTTCTTCTAGGTACCTTAGAAGATGCATCTCCAAAAGAAACTGATGAGTGATGCTCCTGCATTAGCTTAATACCGAGTTTCTGCATAGCCTTTAAAGAGATCACATTGATACTAGCTCCATAATCGAACAAGGCATCGCTGAAAACTAGCTGTCCAACCCGACAAGGTACAATGAACTCTCCTTGATCTTCTATCTTCACAAGCTCTTTAGGGTATGGAAGAGGAGGGTTGTACTTACTCTCAAGTGAACTCCCTACCTCAGAATTGACCACATTGCAAGATTTTTTGAGATTCTTCTCAACCTTCCCAGGTAAAGCTCCTTGAGGACGTCTAATAGCCTGATCAGTCTGAGCAACTTGGGTGTATAGCTTCTTGAAATGCATAGAAACTGACTAAACTTCCCATTAAGATCATTGTAGATGTTTTCCACCTTAGCATTAAGCTCCCTGGTAGTCTTTTGTTGCTCGACAACAAGTTGCTGAATCATGGCCTTAATTTCTTCGTTTGACGTTCCTGAAGTTGCTGCTGAAGGCTGTTGCTGCATCGGCGGTGGTACATAAGGCTTATATGGCCTTTGCCAGTTACTTCCTCCTGCATTCGGAATAAACGGCTTCTGATTACTCCATCTCTGACTTGAACTCTGGATGAATGGCTTTCCCTGAAAAGGTGATCCTTGAGGCAATGTGGGCGCTGGAAAAGTAACATCCCGAGGGTTCTCGACGTTAGTGCTCCTGTAGGAAAGGTAGTTCGGGTTTTGCTCCATGTTCTGCCAGTTAACATAATCAACCTCCCTTTGGTCTTCAGAACCAACCGAATCATCTTGAACCTGAGCCACTTCTCTGATGTCCTCAACTTGATTCACACTCCTCTAATTACCCTGATTTGCTCGGATCAGGATATCCAACTTTTCTGCAATGTCTCCAATCGTCTGAATTTCCACGCTGTTTACCTTCCAAGTTTGATCATATTCCGGACAATGACTACCAAAACTTGCAGCCAGGTTATCAATCAGAGTGAAGTCTTCATCCCTAGTGTTAGTCATAAAGTCCCCATTGCTGGCAGCATTAAGGGAATTCTTGTACTCCCACTCGATTCCACTATAGAAAGTGTTGAGAAGCTGCTCATCCGAGTACCCATGGTGTGGACAATCTCGCTGATATTCTTTGAAACGTTCCCATGCTTCATTCAGAGATTCCCCAGATCGTTGCTGAGACGATGAAATCTTGCTCCTGAGAGCTGCAGTCTTGGATTTAGTATTAAACTGATTAAGAAACGCTTCTCAAACCTGAGCCCATATGGTGAGTGATCCTGGAGGTAGTGAACGCAACCACCTAGAAGCTCTGTCTGAGAGTGAATGATGGAAAAGCTTACACTTCACATAATCAGCAGGTACACTATTAGAACTTGTGGTGCCACATATGTCTTCGAAATTCTCTATGTGATCCATAGGATTCTCCCTTGGAAGTCCATTGAAGACATACTGCTTAACCAACCCAATAAACTGAGGTTTGATTTCATAATCATTCCTCTCGATCGCAGGAGGTCGAATAGTTGAGCGGTTTTGATAGTGGGTGTGTGGAGTGTCCATGTCAGCCAATTCTCCCTGCAACTGATGTACCATTGTGGCCGTATCCTGCAAATTATGTGCTTTATTCTCTGGAGGATTCATATTCCTAGCTCTTCGGTTTTCTCTTTCAACCCTCGCAAGCTCTTGATTATCCAAGTTAAATAGATTTTCTGAACCTTGACTTCTGGTCATACACCTGAAAAGAAAAAAAAACGAACAAAAAGAAAAACGTAAGTAACGATATTGACTTGAAACTGTAAACAAAAAATCAAAAGGCAACTAATGGTTCCCCGGCAAAGGCGCCAAAAACTTGATACAACGAGTTTTAACTCTATATCCTACTGCAAGTGCACAACAAACGTAATAGTATTTAGGGGTCGAATTCCTCAGAGAATCAGATTACACTTTTGACTCCTATCGAATCACAAGCTATATCAATTAAAATAAGAGAAGTAAATACTAACAACTTAGACACGAATGTAATCAAATAACTAAAGCAATCGAATGTTGGGTATTAATTCAGGAGTTAGAACTCTTGTCAGGGAAACTATTCATGATCAAATCTGAGCATATTCTTGGCTTGTACATAACTCAAGATAAACCAACTCTCATTGAATCTACCCCTTTACTAATAATCTAAAGATCCTAACTCTCGTTGGTTTCAGATTACAAGTAGGCTTTATCGCTTAGGTTCAATTACCCACAATCCAACCTAGCATCAACTCTCGTTGGTAGTGAAAGAATTGCTCTTCTAATTTAGTTATAGTTCTTAACAATCTTCTAGAAAGTTAACAACCTCAAATCATCGACTAGGTGATCAGGCTAATTTATGCATTAAACTAATGTATTAGAAGGAGAATCATTTATTCATCAATCCTATTTGTTCCCTGAAAGTGAATTCTAAAACCCTAGAATCCCTAAATCTGATCTAAGATCTACTCAGACATAGAACAATGAATCACGCAAATCATGATGAACCGAAACTGAAATTGCATTAATAAACAGAAATAGGATTCAAAATTCTTCTCAAGTGTGAAGAGATCTTCTTCATAGCTTACAAACTCTCAAAACTTCTGTAAAAATCGTTCTTCAACAACTTAAAGACGCCTCTAAAAATAAAATAGGAAAAAAGTATTTATAGGTCCAAAACAAGAGCTGAAAAATCATGAAATTAGGTTTCTTCGAAGGGCATCATTCGATCGATCCTTGTGTTGATCGATCGATCCTTCCTCTCCTTGGGAATACCAGAAAATGCTTCAAACTTCTCCAAAGTCTACCTTCAAGCATGATTCCAACTCTGAACATTTTTGACCTGAAATCTCAATAAAACACAGACGAATTCTCCAAATATAACCGTAATCATGCAATGGATTTGAGTCTCCCACGGGACACATAAGAAGCACTCCTCATACAACTAGAATCGCAACACAGTCCTTCTTGCATCCATATTCCTAGATAAATTCCAAGATGAACTTGTCAAGTTGCTTATAGAATCATGGGTAACCAACTACGAGAAACTTCATGAAAGAAGCATACCCATTCAATCAGTAGACTCTTCTATTCAAAAAAGAAAAGATGGAGCAGTCGATATCGCCTTCAAACAACAAGAGGAAAAACCTAGACCTGCAGCATTTTGCACAGAGATAAACACTATCTATCCAGTATGAGAAGAAGCTCAGTCCCCTGGCCTGAATAAATACCTACCTAGCATACAAGTTGAATCTTTTGATTCACTAGGAAATCCTACATATGCATTCATGGACGAAGAAGGTCATAAATTCTTTGACATTTGTGACTGTCAAAAATGCATGGGAGGACAGCTAATAAGATGAAGAGACTCCTCAAAGACGAAAAAAGAATTCTACCCAACAAAATCTTAAAGAACGCTACGAGTCTGGAGATCCACAAGTTGGCTTACTTGGCGAACCAAGCAAAAATAATTTTGAATATTATGTCCTCTATTCAAGTGGTACGACCCCATCAACTCCAGAAAATGAGGAAGCACAACTAAGCTACATGTTTGAACCCCCATCTTCACATGAGTCACTATTTCCAAAGCACGTGTTCGAAGAAAACAACATAAAACATTCGTGGAAAATTAAAAGTCCAAACACGAAGAACTCAGATGGTTCGATGGTACAGATTAGTGCGGCAAGCAACTCTAAATTGGCAATCAGAAAATGTAAAGGCACAAAATCACATTTTGATCTAGATTGACAAAAAGGTAACAACTTTAGATCTCTCTATTAAGGAGATAACCAGGAGGATCTCCTCTCTTCATCAAGAATTGATGCACCTAGCGACCATTGTATCCATAACTTCTCCTCTCATGAGCCAAAAAGAAACTGAACTAAAAATCCTCAAAGCCCAACTAAATTCCTTACAAAACCAGCCCAAAACCCAACCTCAAATGCCATATGATCTCTTTACTCCATACCTAATATACACCCCTCCATATGCAGTTCAAACACAACTTCTTCATTTTTCTCATGACCCTAGTGTTTTTGGTTCATTATCGTTCCTCCCAACACATGTTGTAGAAGAAAAACATGGGACCAAAAGAAAACAATCTCCTACAAAAGGAAAAAATGCGGCATATAGTTCCAAATACAAAAGTTTGCCTGACAAAAGTAGAACCCAATTTATGATGCAACCTGTCAACAATGCTATCTCTGCATTTCTTGATACAATGGTCAAATAGGAGCAAAGTTCTATCAAACCAAAGAAAGACAAGATTTCCAAATTACCTAAAGTTGAACCAAAAGATGAGGTTCTCCTACCAAACTTCATGATGATGGCAGAACCTACTGTTGAAGAGGGTGAGATGGAGAATGATGGGGGAAATATAACTAACGAAAACCATAAACCTCGAATGGCCCCATCTAATTGGAACCCAAGGATTGATGCTGAACCACACAAAAGATTTTCCTTTGACAAAATTCCACCATCAAAATGGCGCGATAAAATTAATGAGATGCATGCATGGCTTACCGAAAAATTGCTTAACCCAGGAGCGACACTCCCCCGCAGTCACAGACAAATGGGTCTCCAAATTTCAAGGTCGTCTTAGGCAATGGTGGATAAGCCTTGGAGAGTATCGACATTTACATATACTACAGTCGATGTCTTCATTGCGCATGTCCATAATGAATTTCTTGGCACTTGGGATCATTACACTGTACAAGCGAGAGCAGTATATTTAAGTTTGAGATGCTGATCCTTCAATAGGAAAGATCTTGAAAGGCATTATGAAAGAATGTCTAAGAGATTTTATGCTTTGAATGGTATCGACGACGTTAATCTCAAGCAAGCATACTTGAATTCTTCCGGAGCCACTTGGGAATGAAACATCCTGAATATTATATACAAAGAATATGGCATTGCATCAAGCCTCGTTGGGAGAAATATATCAAGTTTCCCTTGGAGCACTAGAAAAGTTATGTAACCACCATAAGTTCTTCAAACATCTACAAGAATAAGGAAAATTACTAGAAAGAGCTTGTGATCGTCCGAAACTCTCCATCAAATGCAAAAAAAAAGAAATGTAGTTGCATCACTGAATCTACAAGAGGAAGAAGTTCCAAGAAAAAATGGCAAAAAAGATTCCCCAATTGCCTGGCGGAAGAAAATGAAAATTCCTCAGAAAGAAAAAACAAAGAGGTTTCAAGAAATCAGACCGATGTTATATTTGCAAAAAGAAGGTTCACTATGCAAAACAATGCTCGAACAAAAAGAAGAGAGATAAATTGGTTGGATATTTGACCCTGATTGAAGATATTGCTGATTCAGACATCAAATCTATTTTCTTTCTTAATGACGAACCATCATAAGATATTGTTTCTTGCAATGGGGATTGATCAAGAGATGAAGAATCCTCTGACGAATCCATCACAGAAGAAGATGAAAGAGATTACCAGATCATGTTGCTAGACCTCTATACACTTGACTCCTATAAGGTAGAACCAATCAAAGAAGCTGACACCAAACGCGAAGATGTATGTATTTCCCACAAAGAATGACAAGCCCAATACCAGTCATAGCCTACTTTGATACTGGAGCAGCTTCATCCATGATTAAGCTGGATATCCTCCGAGCAAAGCATTGGAATTCATGTTCAGTAGTATTCAAAGCTGCCAACAGGCAGATTTTTCACATCAACCTAATCAGCAAGCCTATCTACATCCAACTATTTCCAGGATTTATGGTTAAACACAAAGTATATGGGTCTGATCTCCCTGGTAAAGATTTTATACTTGGATTTGATAATCTACATAGCCTCAAACGAGTATCATGGCATCCAAAAGGCCTCAAGCACAAGAATCATGTACTACCATGGACAACCATCTCACATTTATATCCAATGGAGCTCCTAAATCCAATAAAAGAAGAAATTATAAAGACATCGTGTTGCGCTTGCCATC
>JAKUCM010002994.1:0-35405 GCA_023374145.1 Lepidium sativum
AACGTAGTGTCTCTATCGGTATCCACACGCACACAAACTGGATCAGGAACGGGATGCTAGTGCCGTTTGAGATCAAATCTCCTTCTCTTAGGGTTGTCGTGTGGTATGTTTTTTTTTTTCTCTTTTTCTTACGTCTAACGTTTTTTTATTATGCTTTTATAATAAGACACATAACCTAATCTCATTAGGTTTAGCAAGATGGGCTTAAGCTCAATATAAAAATAGTAAACTAAATCTCATTTAGTCTGGTCAATATGCTTAAGCCCAACACATAATAAAAGATAACAATTATTCTTTTATGTGTGTTTTGTACACATATATCTAATATATGTTTCCCTAAATATAAATATACTTTGATCCAATTTGTTTAGGAGTGTGACCCTATAGGATCATATAATATTAGTAATAGATTCTTAATCTATAGATTATAATTGGTTTATAGCAAAACATTATAACCACCTAATATTATACGATATCGAATACTCGATTATACGACTTCGTAAAAAGAAAGTACGAATGATTTCAGGACATTCCCAACAATCTCCCACTTGTATTGGAATCATCTATTCCTATAATCCCTTTGCGTTTATATCTTGATTGTTGGGCTAGATCATTTTATCTAACTCTGATTTATACTAATCAAACAAACAATTGACATTCACCTCGTTTGGGCACGGCCATGCATTTCTCAGTATTAAATCTTCGATAGGCCAGTAGATATTTATCTCCTGTTATATAGGAGGAGCAAATCCCATCTTGTTCCAACTATGTTTCTTTACAAAATTCATGACACACCCAATCAATACCTTTATAATCACCATTTACGGCTGACGTTTGATAAGATCAAAGTGAACCAATCCATAAGCAAGAAACTATAATGAACTCAGGTCAAAGGATTACACCTTTCAGTCGTAATGAGAACCTCTTATGACACTCATATAAAAATCTTGTAGAGATCTCATTGTGGGTCAGTCCAATACTGTGTTCTTTAACACATATCTATGTGATTGACTTTGATACAACATATCAAATGACTCCATGAAACTTAGTCATCAATCACCTCACATACTAGTCATTAACCAATATTAATGTCCCATGTTAATAACTTTGACTAGGGACTCCAATGATTTTACCATTTATATCTTATAGAGTTTCATGATCAAGTCACATACTTGATGATCTATAAAATGAAAAATCATTGTGGGACTATTATTTATTTACTAACAGTTAGATAAATCTGAAACAATTTCATTAGTTCGAAAACATAACCAAATGTATGTAAACATGAACATCATATCATAAAACAAAAATATCTCCCACTAGAATCAAGATCACATCTTAAGAAATTTAATGCCTATAGTAGCAGTATGAGTCTCATGCTTAGGTCGTAGAAGAGGTTTTGTCAATGGATCAGCAACATTTGTATCCGTTGAAACTCTACTAATCTTCACATCTCCTTTATCAACAATATCATGAATGAGATGATATCGCCTTTCAATGTGTTTGGATTTCTGGTGTGATCTTGGTTCTTTCGCCTGAGCGATGGCTCCATTGTTATCACAATAGAGATCCACAGGGCAAGATATGCTAGGAACCACACCAAGTTCAGCAATGAACTTCTTAATCCATACAGCTTCCTTAACCGCTTCAGAAGCAGCAATGTACTCAACTTCGGTTGTAGATTCTGCCGCAGTGCTTTGCTTCGAACTTTTCCAGCTCACAGCGCCTCCATTAAGACAAAAGATAAATCCAGACTGTGATCGGAAATCATCTTTATCCGTCTGAAAGCTAGCATCAGTGTAACCACTCACAACAAGCTCATCACTTCCTCCATAAACCAAGAATTTATCCTTAGTGTATCTTAAATACTTAAAGATGTTCTTGGCTGCAGTCCAATGACTTTCACCCGGATCTTGTTGGTATCTACACGTCATGCTTAAAGCATATGTAACATCTGGACGAGTGCAGAGCATGGCATACATGATAGATCCTATGGCAGAAGCATAAGGGATTCTACTCATGCGTTCTCTCTCATCATGTGTCAAAGGACACTATGTTTTGCTAAGAGTTACACCATGGGACATTGGTAGAAAACCTTTCTTGGAATCATGCATATTAAACCTATGTAAGATCTTATCAATATAAGTATCTTGACATAGTCCAATAAGATTGTTTGGTCTATCTCTATAGATTCTTATTCCAAGAATATAAGAGGCTTCTCTCATGTCTTTCATTGAAAGAAAACTTCCCAGCCAAGTCTTTATGGACTGGAGCAAAGGGATATCATTTCCAATGAGTAGTATGTCATCTACATACAACACTAAGAAAGCAAATGCGCTCCCACTAGTCTTTTTGTAAACGCACGGTTCTTCTTCGTTTCTAATAAAGTCAAACGCTTTGACAGCTTCATTGAAACGAAGATTCCAACTCTGAGATGTTTCTTCAAGCCATAAATTGAGCGTTGAAGTTTGCATACCTTCCCAGCATTTTCAAAAGATGTGAAACCTTTAGGTTGTGTCATGTACACATCCTCTTCCAGATTTCCATTAAGGAAAGCTGTTTTCACATCCATCTGCCAAATCTCATAATCATAATAAGCGGCAGTTGCTAGAAGAATCTGAATGGATTTAAGCATTGCGACTGGGGAGTAGGTTTCATCATAGTCAATACCATGAATATGCTTGTAACCTTTATCCACCAATCTAGCTTTGTAAATTACTACATTACCATACATGTCAGTTTTCTTCTTGAAAATCCATTTACACTCAATGGCTTTTGCTCCATCAGGTAAATCCACCAAAGTCCATACTTTGTTCACATGCATAGAGTCCATTTCAGATCCAGCGGCTTCTAGCCATTTTTCAGAGTCAGGGCCCATCATTGCTTCCTCAAAAGACGTAGGTTCGTCACTTTCGATGAGCAATAGATCATGATCTATCACCCATACACCAAACCTATTAGGTTCGTGACGAATCCTTTCGGACCTACGCACCTCAGGTTCCACAGGACTAGATTCTTCTTAATTCTTCGTAGATCTAGTTGATTCTCTTCCTCATGAGTCAGAGTAATCTCCTGTATTTCTCGAACTTCTTCGAGTTGTACTTTACTCCCACTGTTTCTCTTAGAAAGAAATTCTCTTTCTAGAAAAATATTATTTCGAGCAACAAACACTTTGTTTTCAGAAAGGTTGTAGAAATAATAACCTTTGGTTTCTTTAGGATAACCAACAAATTGGCACTTATCAGATTTGGGTCCAAGCTTATCAGAAAACATACGTTTAACATAAGCTTCACAACCCCAAATTTGTAGAAAAGACAAGTTTGGAACCTTTCCAGTCCACTTCTCATATGGTGTATTTTCAACTGATTTTGATGGATGTTGAGCGTAAACACAAACGTTTCTAGAGCATATCCCCAAAAGGACAATGGAAGATCTGTACGACTCATCATTGATTGAACCATATCTAATGGAGTTCGATTCCTCCTCTCGGATACACCATTCAATTGTGGAGTTCCTGGTGGAGTGAGTTGTGAAACAATTCCACATTCTCTTAGATGATCATTAAAAGTTTGGCTCAAATATTCTCCACCCCGATCAGATCGAAGTGCTTTGATTGTCTTGCCAAGGTGATTTTGTACTTCATTCTAAAATTCCTTGAATTTTTCAAAAGATTCATATTTATGTTTCATCAAGTAAACATAATCATATCTACTATAATCGTCCATAAACGTGATGAAGTACGAGTAGTTTCCTCTAGCATTTATACTCATTGGTCCACATACATCTGTATGTATAAGTTCCAAAAGGTCTTTGGCTCTTTCATTGTGACCAGTAAAAGGAGCTTTAGTCATTTTTCCTAATAAACAAGACTCACATTTCTCAAATGATTCAAAGTCAAATGAGTTCAAAAGTCCATCTCTATGAAGCTTTTGAATACGTGTCTCATTTATATGGCCCAAACGACAATGCCAAAGGTAAGTTTGATTTGTGTTATTTGACTTAAATCTTTTAGTATTAATGTTATAGATAGGCACACTTTGGTTTAGAATATAAAACCCATTCTCCAATGAACTACTACCGTAAAAGACGTTACTACGATTAAATGAGCAACACTTATCTCCAATCGCAAAACAAAATCCTTCTAAATCCAAACAAGGAATAGAAATAATATTTCTGCATATAGCAGGAACATAGTAGCAATTATTAAGTTCTAAAACCATGCCTGAAGGCAAAGACAAGCGAAATGTTCCTACAACTAATGCAGCAACTCTTGCTCCATTTCCAACACGCAGGTCCACTTGTCCTTTCATCAAAGTTCTACTGTTGCTTAGGCCCTGCATATTTGTACAAATATGAGCACCACAGCCAGTATCCAATACCCAAGAGTTAGAACCAGAAGTAGTAACATTTACTTCTATAACATAAATACCTGAAGACGATGTTTCGAAAGTCTTCTTCTTTTTCAGATCTTCCAGATACCTTTTATAGTTTCTTTTCCAATGCCCAGAGCCATTACAATAATGGCACTTATCAACTTCAGAAGGACCAGGATTAAACTTAGGAGCTCGGTTAGACTTGCTTGAATTCTCAATCCAGCTTGCCTTTCATTTTACTTTGTTTTTGCCTTGTTTCTTAAAATTTTTACCCTTTGGCATCAAAAGAACATGAGGGTTGTCCTTCTTAACATTGGGCTCAACATTCCATGCAGCTCAGTCAAAGTCTTTGTCAAGTTGTTCATGTTGTAGTTCATAACAAACTGATAATAACTTGACGGCAATGACTGCAAAATGAGATCAGTGGCCAACTCTTGGCTTATTGAGCAGTCTAGTTTTGCGAGATTATCAATATAACCCATCATCTTAATGACATGAGGGCTTACTGGACTATCCTTTGGCAGCTTACACTCAATGAGAGCCTTAACCGTTTGGTATCTCTCAGCTCGTGCTTGCTTCTGAAACATTCCTTTCAGGCTAGTGATCATGTCAATTGGCGAATCCACGTTCTCATATTGCTTTTGCAAGTCCAAGTTCATGGTAGCCAACATAAGACAGCACACATCGACCATATCACTGACATGCTTCTCATAAGCATTTATCTCTGCATGTGGAGCATTGGTTTTAGGTTTTTCAGTGAGAACCTTTTCAAGGACATAGTCTCTTTTTCTCTTGTTGTACACAAGATTAGCAAATATTAATATGATGTTCATTAGTACGAAAAATCTCAACAATTAAGAAAAATCACATTATATTCAAAACAATATTATCCTCAAAATGAATATAATGATCCAAGATCCATATTTCACTATAATTCAGGTGAGCTTTGGCTCATCGCCTGAATAACTAGCTATTTAGGTAAACAATACCTTGTTAATTATATCTTATATAATTCTTGGTTGTTAGATAACATCTTATGTTAAATTTAACCTATGTCTCTAAGCCCAAAACCATTTTGATAGCTTAGTCAAGTAAACCAAAATTTTCATGTATAGAAACCGTTTCTATCTATCTTACTTATTTAATTATAGACTCCTTGCTGAGCAAGCCAACCATACAACGAAACAAGTTTCAATAGTTGATTAGATTGGATAGGCATCAAGAATACTTGATATTTATTGAGGAATTAAATTTAATCCGATTTTAAATTTATATTTAAGTTTTATATCTAATATGAACATTTAGATATAACTAATAATATCTTATATGTATTTAATTGGATTATAAATTATTAAACTAATTTTAAATTTAACTTAAAATATTTATTATCATATAATTAAATGATTGAATCGAATTCAAATCAAATTAAATCAAACCAAATCTTCAGTTATGATTTGATCATATCAAAATCATAAACTTAAATGGAAAATTAACTTTTAATTTATTAATATTTATTTATTTCCTTTAAAACAATTTCAGGATTTTATTCAAAATAATTATCAAATGATCGAATCAACTTGTTATTTTGATACGATCACCAAAAATTAGCGAACACGATTAGCGAACACGATTAGTTCGGAAGCGTTGAACGAATCAGACAATTAGCAAACACGATTTATCAATTACAGACATGAATCGAACGGAATGAATTATCTATATCAAAATATAGAATAAGCTAGATCCAATTTCAGAATTAAACATGTACGCTCTGATACCACTCAAGGAAAACGAACTAGATCGCAACATCAAGCAATTAACTAGGACAAGTCAAACAGGATCTCATGCAAATTCTGAATTACAATTAGATCTTATAGTTTAGAGTATACCTTATTGTTTTGCAGCGGAATTAGTTGACAGAATCGAGATTCTATTAGCACTCCAAACGTAGTGCCTCTATCGGTATCCACACGCACACAAACTGGATCAGGAACGGGATGCTAGTGCCGTTTGAGATCAAATCTCTTTCTCTTAGGGTTGTTGTGTGGTGTGTCTTTTTTTTTTTCTCTTTTTCTTTCATCTAACATTTTCTTATTATGTTTTTATAATAAGACACATAACCTAATCTCATTAAGTTTAGCAAGATGGGCTTAAGCTCAATATAAACATAGTAAACTAAATCTCATTTAGTCCGGTCAATATGCTTAAGCCCAACACATAATAAAAGATAACAATTATTCTTTTATGTGTGTTTTGTACACATATATCTAATATATGTGTCCCTAAATATAAATATACTTTGATCAAATTTGTTTAGGTGTGTGATCCTATAGGATAATATAATATTAGTAATAGATTCTTAATCTATAGATTATAATTGGTTTCTAGCAAAATATTATAACCACCTAATATTATACGATATCGAATACTCGATTATACGACTTCGTAAAAAGAAAGTACGAATGATTTCAAGACATTCCCAACAATAATCTAGTATTTAATATATTCAAAACCATCAATGTTGTCACAAATAAGTTGTTACACCAACTTTTATAACATTTCACACAAACAACAGAATTTTGTCTTTACAGATATTCTTACTATATATAAAGTAACTATTGGAAACGGTATTTTTTCAAATAATGGATTCGATTGATATTTTTTTTGTCAACTAACCTACTAACTTTTAAATTTTACTCTTACCATTATAAGTAAGGGGTTCGATCTCTGATGCTTTAAGAAGTTGTAAAGTGACTACACTACTGAACCACTTGTACTCGGCGGATCCGATTGATTTAGTTGTAGCTTTTATTTTTATATTTAAAATTTTGGCTTTAAAATTTATAGCTGTAGAGATTTAGCTTTGGTTTTTTTAAAACAAAAGCTTGATCGATAAAACTGTAGAAATAGATGCGGTAAACTTTTTAAGCAATTATATATTATATATTTTAAACGCTATGATCATAGAAATATGCTGTGAAATTAACAAAGTCAACAACACTGAAACAGTTTGATCTAATTAAAAAACATGTTTATCTTTTTTTCTTCTCTTTCTTTCTCCTTCGTTCTTTTGTTTCTTCTTGGTTACTTCTCTCACATCAAAGTATAATAATCCACGGAAGTATATATATATATAATTAAGAATAGAGATAAAGGTTAACTAGAGTTTCATTATTAATAATAAATTAATTTTAAATTTGTAAAGCCCAAAAATTTGGATAGTAAATTTTTGTTTTTCTACAACCAAAAAACTTTCTAAAATTTAATTTTTTTTAGAAATAAAAAAAAATTACTTTCTAAAACAAATAGAGTCCTTTCCAGTCAGCATCGATATTCTTCCGATTAAAAATATTTTTTCTCTCATTCCATAAAGAAAATGGTGTTTAAGGATCTAATTGACAAAAAAAATCCTAGTGGTTTGTTCATATTATATTTTCTGTCATCAAAGAATTATCAGATAATTTAATTTATAACATTTGAGTAAAATGAAATTCGAAATTATATCTGGTGCTTCATTAAATCAATAACATTAAAATCATAAAATTACTTTAAAGAAAATGGGTAGATTTTCATATCTTGGGTATAAAGAAAAAACTTAAGCAAATTTTCTTGTATAAAGCCGAATTACACCACTAGGAAAATATCACATATACGAATTTACAAACTTTGATAGAATAAGTTTTTTTATAAAACAATATACAGTTTTATTAATATTTTTTCTAACATTCGCCACTTCATGCGCCACTTCACATTCTCTATATTGCATTTTGGCTCGTTGTGAATTACTCTCGAATTTATAAATTTTATTCTGTGGACATAACTAACTTTCACCGTCAAATTGTCAGAACTTTCACCGTCAATTAATCGCCTAACTTCTTCTCTCACAAAAGTCAAAACAAAATCTGCTAATGTATTCGAACTTTTCGTTTTTTTTCCTTATGATAACGGAAAATGTTTACGGAATCTAAACATTTAAATTTTAATACTAACTATAACAGTTGAATTTCTTTTAATCATGTTTTATGCTTTTTGTCGGCACATGCTTTGCATTGGTTCTACAAATACAGTGAGTTGTTTAATTATCTAATGGTAACTAATAACATATAACCTGACGGTTGTTGTCTAGCAGTAAGAAATAAGTTTAGAACCAATATGTTTGCGGGTTCGATTTTTCTAACGTTAAAAATTGTTTCATAATTGTTTTGGATATCTCCTACACGAATATAAGAATATGTTTACTGTCCATTTGAATATTCAGAAAAAAGTATTTGTGCACTAAACCTAAATAAAAACTAACAATATATTATATATATCAATTTTTAATATATTTTTTACTTTATTCATATGAAAATTTAAAACATCAAATGGTAGAATATTATATATACTTATGAATATATCATAGAGTTTTAATCAGAAATTATATTTAGTTTAACTTATTTAATATATGAATTAAAATTATTTTGACAGTCATCGTTTTTTCTTTTGTATTATGTAAAAAATTATAAAGTTCATTATCAATTAATATGAGTCATTATACGCAGATTAGAGGATTACTGTCACTATTGATAACAACTTCGATCAATTAATAGCAGGAAAATATCTTACAACAGGAACAAAACAAACTACAGCTTTTATGAACGCCTTAATTATATTTCTTCATTTCACTCATCCTTACGTACAAAAAATATGTTAATTTTATGGATGATCTAATTTGTCGATCTCAAATGATCTTTCTAAGTAAAATAGTCATTGCCGATGACAGGTGACCCAGTGATGTAGTCACTTTACAAATTTTCAAGGCACCAGGGATCGAACCCCCTATCTACAGTAGTAGGAGAGGATTTAAAAGCCAGTAGGGCTAGTTGACAAAAAAAAAAAAAAAAGTAAAATAGTCATTTAAATTTCTTTGTTAAAATAAAAGAGTAAAAAAAGCATTTTTCATTGTTTGATAATTTCAACACGAAAACCGAACATCTATAAATAGTATTGTAAACTTGCAAATTAGTTTTTCTAGGCAACGTAGTGGATACGAATTTTCTGCATTAATAATAAACAAGTATCAACCCAACAATGTTAAACTCATGTACCATATTAACATTTTCCCAAATTTGATTTTTTCTTACTGAAATGATAAAAGAAACATACGATTCGAGATTACAACTGAAGCTACATAAACAAATCCGGGTAAGACAAAACCAGATCAGTAAAGAAAGGAACTGAAGCTACATTAATATTGTCCCAAGTTTAGTTATATCTAGAAAATTTTCAAATATCAATTAAATATAAAGAAAGTTCTGAACTCATATAATGCATTGCTGTTGTATTAAGTTTTCTTCGTTCTATCACATGAGTAATGGTGTATCCATTAGGGGTTTCTTACAAAAAAAAAATTAAAAATTAAAAAAAGGGAGCCAATCAGAGTTCGCCACGTGGCACCTTTTTATAAACAAAACAAGAAAATAAGGGTTTAGTTATATTCAATGTTCAAAAAAAGTAACCATTCCGATTATGATAAAATCGAATAAATTAAGTGGATGGGGTAATTTAGCAATTTTTAATGGTAATTAGACGGTTCAGACGATGATTAATTGGTTTAAATGTTTTTTTAATAAAAAATCAATTTAAATCTTTTAAAATTTTGAAAAATATATATTTCTCAATTGTAAATATATGCATAAATACATCAAATTATTTATCATAAAATTTAAAAGAAAAATTTTGATTGTTATATAGGTTTTAGGTTGAAGGTTATTACTCATTTACCGCCTAAGGATTTTTTGAGCACTAGTTATATAATATAAACAATCATAAAAATATTGTTGAAGGAGATGGGACATAGTTTAAAGACTGAACAGGAATCATATGATTTAAAAGAGAATTGTGTAAAAGAAAATACAGTAATGTCTGACAAGTGGCTGAAAAAGAAATATTTATTAGGAAAACTTCAAAAAAAATTATAGTCGTGAGTAGAAATTAATATATACATATGTCTATAAAGGGTTCTGGTCCATGTGCCAATGGTTTCGATCCATATAAGTGGCTGAAGGATTTCATTGGGTTTCGTCAAGCTAGCAGATCAAATTCTAAGAAACAAAAATATATAAAATTTGTAAAACTATATACATACATATTTATAATACTATTCATATCTTTAAACCACATATATAATACTATTAATATCTTTAAACCAGGTTACTACAAAATATATATATATATGTGGATATAAAAATGTATATTATGTAGTATCTTTAAGTTTTAGAAGGTGTCAACTTTTACAAAAACATACATTTATAAATAAATAAATAATTACCAACACCATATTATTTGGTAATATCTTAAATAAAGATGATTATTTGGCATATAGAGTTTCTGAGGTAACACTGTTTTAACTAGAGATTAGTAAAAAGTTGCACATGGTTTTTGAGATGTTAAATACATCTGAGAAAACTATTTCTCCAACGAATTTAAATTTGTTTTATTACAATAGGGGCAAAGTGATCATTGAAAGTTGTTAAATGAATAATAATATTACTTTAACTTTTCCTCTCATGGTTAGATAAATAATTATTATTTTATTTTTTCATCATCGTTAGATGAATAAATAATTATTCTAATTTAGTGTGAAGAAATGGAGAATTATTTAATCGAGTCAAGTATAATGATTGAGAAAAATTAAAAATCGAAAGTAAAAAAAAATAACAAATGGTCCCTACACGTGTGTTTCGGCACGATACTTCATAAAGCAAACCAACTAGTCTCTTCTCTATATAAACTTCATCTTCATTCTCCACCAACGATCCATTTTCCTCCTCCGATCTCAATCTGAGATAGAGAAGAAAAAAAAGCCTCAAACTCTTCATTATTTACGTTTATACCCTTAAAATGGCGGCTTCTGTTGATAATCGCCAATACGCTAGGCTCGAGCCAGGAATGAACGAAGTTGTTCGTTCTTACAAACCTCCCGTTCCAGGCCGGTCCGGTTCTTCCAACGCAAACCGGGACCAAACCAACCAAACCGTGTTTTTGAAACCAGCGGTGGTTAACCATGAAGAAGATGATGACGTGTCAAGTGAAGACGAGAACGAGACACACAACAGCAACGCCGTGTATTACAAGGAGATGATCCGCAAATCCAACAGCGAACTAGAGCCGTCGATTTTTGACCCGAGAGATGAATTCACGGCTGATCATTGGATCGAGCGAAACCCTTCCATGGTCCGTCTCACAGGGAAACATCCTTTCAACACCGAAGCTCCTCTGAACCGTTTAATGCATCACGGGTTTATCACTCCCGTTCCTCTTCACTACGTTCGTAACCATGGTCACGTTCCTAAAGCCCAATGGGCTGAATGGACCGTCGAGGTTACCGGGCTCGTCAAACGTCCCATGAAATTTACCATGGACCAGCTTGTTTCCGAGTTTGCCTACCGCGAGTTCCCCGCGTCACTTGTCTGCGCGGGGAACCGTAGGAAGGAACAAAACATGGTGAAAAAGTCAAAAGGCTTCAACTGGGGGTCCGCAGGGGTTTCGACCTCCGTATGGCGCGGAGTTCCCCTCAGCGACTTACTACGTCGTTGTGGGATCTTTAGCCGTAAAGGCAGTGCACTTAACGTGTGCTTCGAAGGAGCTGAGGATCTTCCCGGTGGTGCAGGAACTGGTGGTTCTAAATATGGAACGAGCATCAAGAAAGAATATGCCATGGATCCATCAAGAGACATCATTTTGGCTTATATGCAAAATGGAGAGTTGCTAACACCAGACCACGGTTTTCCGGTCCGGATCATTATCCCTGGTTTCATTGGTGGTCGGATGGTTAAATGGTTGAAACGAATCATTGTCACAACTAAAGAATCCGACAATTTCTACCATTACAAAGACAACAGAGTTCTACCTTCTCATGTAGATGCCGAACTCGCCGATGAAGAAGGTACAAACTCAAATCCTAGTTTACTTTAATTAGTATTAAAAAAAGGAAAAAATAAGTGAGTTATTCTGGGTAGTTAAAGATTTAAGCATCACTCCCCTATATTATATTTGAATAGGAGATTTTAGAAATAAGTTGGATTTAGATTATCAATCAAGTTGTATCGATACATTAAAAAAAAAAAACAATAATCCAACTCATAAATCTCATTAGGATGAGAACTAATCGAATTGTTTAAGATCTCCGAACCCATAGGAAAATAAAATGATACTTAGAAAAATAAAATTAAAAAATTGGCGGATGATCTCTATCAATGGCATGCTTTATTGAGGTTCTAATAATAATAAAATATTTTTATTTTTATAAAAATTTATTTTTTATTTAAATTGTATTTAAAAAAAGAAGAAATTGTTCAATGATATAAATAATTTAATGGTTTTGATTTTTGCAGGTTGGTGGTATAAACCAGAGTATATAATCAACGAGCTTAACATAAACTCTGTAATTACGACGCCATGTCACGAAGAGATTCTTCCTATCAATGCTTTCACCACTCAAAGACCTTACACCTTAAAGGGCTACGCATACTCCGGAGGAGGAAAGAAAGTGACACGTGTGGAGGTGACTGTGGATGGTGGAGAGACATGGACCGTCTGTGCACTTGACCATCAAGAGAAACCAAACAAGTATGGCAAATTCTGGTGTTGGTGTTTCTGGTCACTTGAAGTTGAGGTTTTGGACTTGCTTAGTGCTAAAGAGATAGCTGTTCGTGCTTGGGATGAGACTCTCAACACACAACCAGAGAAAATGATATGGAATCTCATGGGGATGATGAACAATTGTTGGTTTAGAGTGAAGACTAATGTGTGTAAGCCACACAAAGGTGAGATTGGGATCGTCTTCGAGCATCCTACACTTCCTGGTAATGAATCTGGTGGATGGATGGCTAAGGAACGTCATCTTGAGAAATCTGCTGATGCTCCTCCTACTTTGAAGAAGTCTGTTTCAACACCGTTTATGAACACAACTGCAAAAATGTACTCCATGTCCGAAGTTAAGAAGCATAACTCTGCTGATTCTTGCTGGATCATTGTTCATGGTCATATCTATGACTGTACTCGCTTCCTTATGGATCACCCAGGTGGTTCTGATTCCATCTTGATCAATGCGGGTACTGATTGTACAGAGGAGTTTGATGCTATTCACTCTGATAAAGCTAAGAAGATGCTTGAAGATTATCGAATCGGAGAGCTCATAACCACTGGTTACTCCTCAGACTCTTCCTCACCAAACAACTCAGTTCATGGTTCATCAGCTGTGTTCTCTCTCTTGGCTCCTATTGGAGAAGCAACTCCAGTTAGGAACCTTGCTTTGGTTAACCCTCGGGCTAAAGTCCCGGTTCAACTCGTCGAAAAGACATCTATCTCTCATGATGTTCGTAAATTCCGGTTTGCTTTACCGGTTGATGATATGGTTTTGGGTTTACCAGTTGGTAAACACATCTTCCTCTGTGCCACCATCAATGACAAGCTTTGTCTTCGAGCTTACACTCCAAGCAGCACCGTTGATGTGGTTGGCTACTTCGAACTTGTGGTCAAGATTTACTTTGGTGGAGTCCATCCAAGATTCCCTAACGGTGGTCTCATGTCACAGTACCTAGACTCATTGCCACTTGGATCAACTCTAGAGATTAAAGGACCATTGGGCCATGTTGAGTATCTCGGCAAGGGTAATTTCACGGTTCATGGTAAACCGAAATTCGCTGAGAAATTGGCTATGTTGGCAGGTGGAACCGGTATTACTCCAATTTACCAAATCATTCAAGCGATTCTCAAGGATCCTGAGGATGAGACTGAGATGTATGTTGTTTACGCTAACCGGACCGAAGAAGATATCCTGTTAAGGGAGGAATTAGATGGTTGGGCAGAGGAATATCCGGACCGGTTAAAGGTTTGGTATGTAATTGAATCGGCTAAGGAAGGTTGGGCATATAGTACCGGGTTTATAACCGAGGCGGTTATGCGAGATCATATTCCTGATGGTTTAGATGGCTCAGCTATAGCTATGGCTTGTGGACCACCGCCAATGATTCAGTTTGCGGTTCAACCAAATTTGGAGAAGATGAAATATAATATCAAGGAGGATTTCTTGATATTCTAATTTAAATTACGCAATATTTAAAAGTCATAACGTTATGTGGTTAAAAAGCCTAGTGTTATAATAGATTTGTTTTATGAGTATGAGGACCAAAAATTAAATAAGTGTGGTAGATTTGTTTTTTGTATATAATGTTTGTTTGTTAATTTCAATTTGTGTCCATTGTAATCACGCTCAATGTTTTTTGTTCCATTATAATATACAAAAATTATTTCAAAGTTGTGTGGTTGGTTATTGGTTTTGATGTCGAAAATTAAAATTCGACGGCTGTTAGACAGAAAGTTACAAATAAAAAAACAAATAAAAAACACTAATAAATTCATCACTTTTAGAAGTAATAAAAGTCAAATTGGAATATTTTGATTAGTTTACAATTATTCTCCACCTAATACTATATGTTTAGTGGGACTGAATTTAACTTTTTTAAATTTGTTTTATCAACCAAAGAAGCTGCAAAATGTGGGCAGATAAATTATTTAATTGATTAGTTTTTTACTCATGATTTATTTATTCGAGCTTGTGATTTAACAAAAAAGTTGATTAGTCTGTCATTTCTTATGTCTATAGAAGTTTATATTATGGCAGAACGAACAAAATATATATGTTTTTATCAATATGTGTAAATTTTAGTGATGTATCCGTTAGCATTGTCACTAGAAAGAAAAAATCTTATATGATTTCTTACATAAAGATATCAACTGATGTTAGATGAAGTAATATTATTACTATTTCGTTAAAAATTCTCTTGCTCTGGAAATATATAGAATTAGTTTAGAGGTAATAATACTTAATATATTAGAATTATCGAAGAACAAAGGTTGTAACTTGTGATACAAAGAAAAAAATTGGATCACTGATCATCTCATGAGTTTATGATATTATTATCTTTATATTTGTTGCTCAAAGATTATATGATATTATATGAAAAAATATCCATATTCGGCATAAATTCTTAAAATTAAACAACAATCAATATCTCCAATTAGGGTAGAACTAGTCTTTGATTATTTTCCTTTAATGTAGTGATACACATGAACAAATTTTTTTTTTTTTTTTTAACAACGGCATAATAAAAAAATAAACATCAATTACGGAGAGAGAATCTTTTTATTCATGATTTCTTATTACTTTTCTAAACTTAAATATATAAAACCTATTCTAATGAAATAATAATTGAGATTAAGTCATTTTACATAAGAAAATCAATGAGTTGACAAAAAATAAAATAAAAAAAAGTCATTTTACATACAATTTGTTTAAAAATATTCCGCATATCTCGGAACTTATAAAATTCCCCTCAACCTAGGAAAATACAGTATATATTTTTTTAAAAAAAAGTGGTTAAACGATTAGCTTCTTCACTCAACAATTAGGTTTTTTTTTTCCTTCTTGACAACGGTATAAAAATATCCAAAAATATTACTTTCAGTATGATTTATGAACAAGACAAAAATATGTTTAATCTCTAAAAATTGGTAACTTCAAAAAGAAAAAAAAAAAGCCAGCACGCCAAGATATTTTAAATAATCAACTTAACTTCTGTAATCAATCATAATAAACAAATTATAATCCTTCTTGTTAATTTATAATATACTATATTTCACTGCAAATCTCATACTTTTATTGTCGCATTAAATCATTAAGATGTTTGAATATCGTTACATCATCCTTAAGAATAAGTAAGATTCCTACCTATTGTTTTCAAATAAATTAATTAAAACCGATTAATAATACATGAACCTAGCAGTTAACGACAGTACTGGGGAACTTTTATTATTGGTCGATCTACTGTGACGCAAAATTATAAAGGAAACCAAAACATAATTATAAATATAGATTGTACTATTTGTTGTATTTGGATAATTTAATTGAGGCAAAGTCTTTAATTTGTCGAACTAACATTCGACACAACTCATATAGTCTATTTCTAAAACAGTCGAGCCAACACTATATGCTGCATTATAATATTCTTATGTCCTTAGAATTGTTTGTTTGATGTTTCATTTTGAAAAAAATCTCAAAAAATTGTTGAAGGCAAAACCTAAAATATATTTTATTTTAAAAGCCCTTAAAAAATCGCATAAATTTGAAACAATTTTAACATATAATTTCACGTTGGAACTCAAATTCATTCTCCAAATTGTATTTAATTCAGATTTAATTGTCGCTACAAACATATAATCAAAATAATTAAAACTAGGGTGGCAATTTTTTTATAAAAAAAGAGCCTATTTCAAACCACTAAATCATCATCAATTGGTTAATTATTTGTAAATTACCCCCTAAAATTTGAACACATAAAAATTTATCATCTATTGTATAGCTCCTATTAACAACAAAAATATGTAGTTTGACAATTTTAATATACTCAATATAAGTAGTATAAACAATTTTACCAAATATTTTCACGTTGATTCGTTCTCCAAATTATATTTAATTCAGATTTTCTTGTCGCTAGAAACATATAACCAAAATAAGTAAAATTAAAGTGGTAAAATTCACAAAAAAAATCAAATAAAATAAAATAAAAGTCTATTTTTGAACCAATAAATCACCATCGCTTGGTTATTTATTTGTAAATTAACCCCTAAAATTTGAACCAATAAGTCCATTGCATAGCTCCTATTAACAATAAAATATCTAGTTTAGATATCAAGTAAAGACAATTTCAATTTAATCAATATGAATCAAATTACAAATATATATATAGGCAAAAATTCTTGACTATATTTTGATTTTTTGACTTTTTTTTGCATCAAGCCTTCAAATGGCTTTGTTTTGGTGTTGTTAAAAATATTTTTTGATATGTAACTCTTTAACATGAACCATTCTTATATACTTATATATATATATATATTGTCCAAATTGAATTAAAAAAACAATTTTATTAGATATTTAACGGTTTTTTCAAACAGTTTTTCTCATGTTATATGACATTACATTTAAATATATGGATCATGTATCTAAATGTTTTTAGATTGTGAAAAAAATCACGTAACAAATCTGAATGAAAGCTTTGGAATACAAAATATTGTATATATTTTCTGAAAATTACGTAAATATTTTTCATATAATTTTTGTTGCGATGTATTTAAGGTTTTTTAAGTAGAAAATTGGTAATTAGAGACCGACAAAATTTGTATTGTAAATAAAACTGAAAAAAAAACAATTTTGGTGATAACGTACAGATGCTATAGCCATGCAAAAATCACGTGACCACGTGTTGGTTTGGCGTTAAGGTCCCACATGCTCCCGAACTTGATAGCTTGTCTGACTCCGCGTCGCATGGTCATGCGGCTTAACCCGTCACGGCGAGTCAAACCCGCCCGGCTTTACCGGATCTTACCCATCTGGATCCTGGACCCGCCGCGTCACTTTTTGCTACTTTGCCTCTTGAAAGGTCACGCCTTCTTATTTATTTATTTAAAATTTTGAAGACCTCAAATATTGTAATGAAGCTAACCACATTTTTTATTTTTGTTCTCGTTCAATAATACACATCAAAACAAAAACAACTTGTTACTTATTTTATTAAAAATATTCCATAGAAGCTTTCTATATTCCTCACATTTATTTAATTAATTGACCAAGTTGATTTTTTTTTTGAGATATGTAATATTTTTGTTCATGTAAAATATCTTTTGTTGCCAACTGAATATAATATCATTTCTTTTAAGCCTGTTGTTTGAGACTATACAAAGTTACTTTTGTAATTTTTTTTGTTTATGATTTTAGAAGCAAAAAGAAATCTGAAGATATGAACACATTCACATTTCTGTAATTGTTTCAATGAAGATTCATTTGTATTTTCATAAACTCATGGTTAAAATCTTGTTAATTCAAGATATTTATGAAATTTTAATTCATTTACAACAACAGGTCTATGTATTAACAATCATAAAGTTATAATTCAAAACTAATTGAAAATAAACAAAAATGATATAAAGTTTTGAAATATTTTAAATTTTTGCTGATAATAATTTCCAAAAAATGAATATAAATTTCACAAATGTGGAAATTGAAATGCTCCTAATGATTTGACATTATAGAGAAACACATACTTTTTTAAGATCTAATTATAAAAAATCTAACAAATATCTTTTCATTAGCATAAATTTACATACTGAGAATTTGAGATATAATAAGACAGTTGTGAATTGTGCAGCTGTAATTGCGCATGAGACTTGTGGAGGTAGTTAAAACTCAATTTTGATTTTCATTTTATTTTCTAAATTATTCAATCCCTTTCAACAAATGTCCTTTTTTCTTTTCTTTTTCTATTTTGTCAACTTTCAATCTTTTTTTCTTTCACAACTTTCGATCTAAGGAGTTGTTTAATCATCAGATCAACAAAAAAAGGAGCTGTTTAATCATAAACAAAAACAACGACACAAAAGTATGACATAATACTGAATATTGACAAAAATAAATAAATAATTATGGAGAAACTCTTTCCATGCTTTCGTATCTTCAGGGCATTTTCAATTTTCGAAAATAGATGCATTAATAATTTTTGAAGTAAACAAGTATTTGTAGTGACAAAGTTTATGATATCAATTGTTAATAACAAATTTTATAATGTCAATTATTATTTATAGTGACAAACTTGAACAAGAAAAATACATAAACTAACTATAGGATATGTTTGTTGGTGGGATTCTTCAATATTTTACAAGAAAAAAATGATTTGTAGAGCGCAAATAATTGCAAACACATGTACAAAGACATTGGATCAGGCCAAAAATTATAAATATTATTTAATTATTGTACGAATAGAACATTGATTTAATAGAACATTCACGATTTAATCATATTATATAGATATTCATATAGTTGTTTCTTCGTTTAGCATTTAAGTACATATAAATAATCTTTATTTTTTTAGATATTAGATCGGCAAAAACTAATGTATAACCTATATTTCTCAAATTCTAAATAATATCACATATAACATAAAAATAAATCTAATATTTTATAAAAGTACTTCCCAACTTTAAGACTTTTACTATAAATATAAAATAAACAGAAAAGATCTAGTATAAAAACTTAATTTTCATATTAAATGTGTTCCTCCAATGAATAAGTTGAGAAATAATTGGTTGAATTAACACAGATGAATATTTTCCACTTATTCTTATCATTATAGGTGGATGAAAACTTTTCATTTTTCTTTGTTTGTTCCCTTTTACAACTAAAATTGAATGGAATAAACCTATTCTTATGAATTTTCAACCCAAGTGCTGAATTTTTACGAATCTATATTTTGTTCTCTGAAAAAAATCTAATAGAGAATTATATATAATAAAATATATTTTCAAAAAAAGCTGCATACATGACATAGGACAACAACTAGTTATATTTTTATAACCGACTACTTTACTAAATATGTTTGTAAGAAAAATATTTTTGTATTTGTAGTGGATCCGTATATACAGGTTCATATAAGTAATTATATATATTGTGACTTGTCATTTTTTCAAAGCGTCTCAAGCTCATAGGCTCCATATTAATAAATTTATTAGAAAATGCGTTTAATTTTGTTCTTAGATCTCCTGACGCTATAATGATTGATTAATTTAATCTCTTTCCTTGAAACTCGTGTTGTTTAAATGGTGCATTACGCTACATACTGACAAACGGGTCCATACACCAAAGGCCAGTAATATTATTGAGTTAATCGACATAACATTTTATATAACCCAAGAATAATTTAGACATAAGCATATACCATTCAGCTCGTTGTTGTGGATTTGCCCCAACTCCACTAATGGGCTTCGTGGGCCTGCATCCCAAAACACACACATGTTGCTTGAAGCCTTTTAGGGTACAAATCTGCTGCATGCATTGATCCGTCGTGGTGGCTCGGTCTCGAAATTTGAATCCAAACTATTTACACTTCAAATATATCTAAATAATCAAATTAGTTTACCATACAAGTTATTTCGGATTTGGTCATTCAACCAAATCCAAAAATATAACCAAAATCATAAGAGCATAAATTCTATATCTGAGAATCCAACCAAACAATATATACTAATAAATATGTATTTTAGGTAAAATAACTGATCCGAAACCAAATTAAATTTTACATACAATTCTAAAATTGAACCGAATATGAAATTTAATAATAACCGAATGGACCTTATACTTTCGAAACTGAAAAATTAAAAGTCTGAAACAACTTAACAGAACTTGATCGGTCGCCTGAACGCCTATAACTATGGTGGCCGATAGTATGTATCACAAGGATGAGCCAAGTAGTGTACGGTATGTTGGTTCGTTTGGAGTAAAAAATGGAGACCAACAATATAAAGACACTATGTATAGAGTGCTATGTTGACCACATCCAAATCGTACAAAACTCTCGATGGTAATGGGCACCATCATATTGTTTTTGTTTATATTTCTGTTATAAATAATTTTTTTGTTTGTATTTTTGTTAGTATTGTTCTATAATGCCTTTTCTAGAGTTGTCTATTCTAGTGACATGTGAGGCATCGAAATTTGGCAAAACAAGAGTTGACATGCTTGACAAGGGTTCTTTGAGAGCTTGTAAAGCTGTAGAATATCGTACGAGAAGTGCACTTTTTACAATAACTTGATGAATGGTTTTGATGATAATACCATAATTCTTGAAAATTTTATGGTAATGAAACCTGGCTTATGACTTGGTATAGTTTGCTTTCACTTTTACGTTGGAGACATAATGTAACTTGAGACATTCGAACTCGTTTTTCCCTTAGAAACAAATTTCTTAGAAGTTACCTCCAAAGATTCAAGTGTCTAAATTTGCATTTTTTACTTTATGATATCACTTTCAATGCCAATACTTCCGATAAAAACTAAATAAAACGATAATAAACACAAACATGGAATTAAACATACCATTTAACCGTTGTAGCCTTAAACTACTAATTAAACTTATAACACACATTACTAATTAGTAATCAACTAATAAGCCAACGAAAGAGAAAGCTATGTTTGCATTTCACCCCAAGATGCGTCATCAAATGTAGACTCAAAACCTAGGGAGATAATGAAAACACAAACACTCTTTTTTAAGAAAACCCTAAAAGAATAAACTTTATTAACCGCCACGTAAGCCAACTCTGTAACCTAATGTCATGATTTTGTATGACGTGAAGCCATCACTCGGCGGCATGAGAACCACCGGAAGATAATCATCAGTGTGGCAAGTGAACCTCGAGTTCTTAAAACGTTGACTCAACTCTTCTTTCCCCTTAAAAAGTAAAAAAACCACAAACTTATTCTAAAAAATGTTTTGAAAATATACACAAAGAAATATACATGTAAGAGATCAAACCTGAAACTTTGCGATTGTGATCTCGCAGACTTTGTTCTTATACCCAATTTTGCCCCAAAAATGGTTGTCGAATTCTCTTCGGAATCTCTCAGCTGCTTCGGAGCTTGTGAAGTTAACGAATGCATAACCCAAATTTGCGTGTTTCCTGTTACACATTTCGTTCATTTCTAAAATATTATTAAAAAAAAAAGAAAAAGAATCAACAAAATCTTTATATAGAGAAAAGAAAGTAAAAAGAAAAAGCATTTACTTACTCAAAATCCATAGGGAGATAGAGAAAGTCATAAGACGAATGCTCCCAAACTAAATCAGCTTCTTTGTTATGTTTCCAACAATGATTGTCCAAGATTCTCAGTAGATCACTTCTTCTACCATAATAAAAATCTTACTGATAAATCTCTCAAACAATGATTAAAAATATGGAGAAGAAAAGAGAAGAAAACAAACCTGAAACAGTTTGGTATGTTTCGAACCATGACAGATGTATTTCCGGCGAGTTTATCTCCGAAATAGTTAGGAGTTTTCTGAACCCAAAATTTGTTCTTCAAAAGTCGTGGTGGAAGAGTTTTCCGGTTACAAAACCTAGGCTTTACATTAGTGTTGTTAAAAGCTTTGTAAGGTTTCATCTTTGGAAGCTGATGGGAATGATAAGGAAAAGGGTTGGTATAGTAGAAGATAGGAGGAGGAAGAAGGTAAGAGTAGAGATTAGGGTTTTTAGTAATCGCCGGAGAGAACTCCGAAGCTTTAGGGTTTAGAGCCATTGATGATAGTAAAAAAGCTTAGAAGTGAGAGTGAAAGAGTAAAGTTTGGGGAAGGAGGAAGTGTGAAGTTGTGGGATAAAACGAGGAAGAAGGTATGCTCTTGTGATTGAAAGCGTCAGAAATTTTGTCAAATTTTACATTTATCCAAGATGAGATCAGTTAATGATATATATATATATGTGTGTTTGTTGATTTATAAAAATATTACTTTAATGTTATTATCATTTATTGTTTTACATTTATATTAAGGCTTTGATTGTTACATGCGAGGCTGTATAATACGCATGTTATAATAAACAATTTTTTATATTAATTATTATTAAGTTGATAATGATAAAAATAATAAATTTGTAACTATGCAATAGAGTGTAAATAACAAAATAAATAATAATAATAATAAATTTACATAGTAAATTATTTCCTCCGTTTCATATTAATTGTTATTGTAGATTAAATTTTTTGTTTCATTTTAGTTGTCATTTTCATTTTTCAATGCATTTTTAATATAAAATGATTTCATTAACCTCTAATTAAATAAATAAATTATTAAATGGTTTGAAATTCTAATAGTCGAAGGCATAATATAACATTTAACTATTTTTTTAATATGTGTAAAATATTGTAAAATGACAACTATTATGAAACGGAGGGAGCTTAAAGTTATGTTATTAGATTATGAAAATAACTCATGATTATAAATAACATATTTAATTTATTATTATTATTTATGATTTATAATATAATTAAATTTATTTACAATAGAAATTACACCGCTTATATTATACTAATCATATATAATTTTTTCCTATTTTTTAAATCAAAATTAGTTGTATTGCACCACATTTTATTCCATGCTTAGACCATATAGTTTTCTATCCTGTACCATCAAAATTATCATTACCAATCACAACAAATTACATTCTATGTAAAAGCCTAGTAGGAGGATTAGATATATTTGATGTGGCGGCGTTATTAAAAGAAGGAGAAGCAGACTTTGTCTACTGCTCTTTCAAACGTTTTGTCGATGAGACATCATTTCTTCTTTTGACATCTTTTACGGATACAGACAAATCGATTTTTAGCCGTCAGATTTTGGTAAATGATAAAATAGTCTGTTTGTGTTTGGTTTTGGTATATGTTTGAGAGTAAAAAACTAAAAGTAAAAGCCAAGATATAATATAAACATTCATACAGAAATTATTTGACAGAAACAAAAATTTCATATATAAAAATTGGTCTTTATAAGAAAAAGAGAAACGCAGACAAATATGTACTATCGGTGCTTCTTCTGTCTTGTCTCATTATTTCGTAAATTCTTTTTTCTTAAGTATTACTCATTTTATTTGATAAAACTAATATACTACTACCAAATTTTGTGAAGATTATTTTGTTTATCAAAGATTGATTTTCTTGTCCCAATGTATTTTTGTTCATAATGCATATTACTTGCATTGGAGAGAAGACTAGTTAATTACAAGCATGCTCTATATATATTAATGACCTAACAAATGAAAGATAACATTATTAAGAATTGATAGTCATAACAGAGAGAAAGATGGAGAGTCCCTAAAAAACTTGGATCTTTATATAGCTAATTTTTATTTGTTTTGACCATGTAAGATTTCAATCCTTTTGCCTGTTTTTGGCTAAAGTGAATTTACATATTTGTCTCTTTTTTACTTTTTATTAACTACACAGTATTTTGAGTCTCTCTGTCTTATTCCTATTTTTTGTAAAACTATAAACAAACAATCGTACACAAAGCAATTATATATGCTAATATGACATATTAAGTATTCTTTATAATCATGAAACATAAAACGTGTACACAAAGACAAAGGTGAGAAGTCTGAATCCAAGTATGGGTTTGATAGATTTGATATTATTAGTTGTACATAACTAAAAAGTCTTCTCTTGGCTTGGCATCATTACCCTTTACATCTAGCTATTGGAAAAGTAAAAATCTATTTACAATAAAGGTTTAGTTTCTTGTCAAATAAGATAATGTTATTAATTTTGGTATCGAACTAAACGAAAATGTAACAGTTTTTTTAGTTAGAACTTAGAAGTTTATATTCTATTATTTGGTTTTGGTTAAGTTTGAAGATTTCTTAAACATAAAAATTAGATCTGACCGTAAAAAATCTAAATGTAAATTCAAAATACCTAAATATTCGAAAAGATCCAAAATTTTTTGGATATGAAAAAATAGATTTAAACTTAGATCCCAACCGAGAATCAAGTGAATGCTCAAAAATTAAATTTTTCATATTTTTAAATTATTTTTAGAATAATCTATGAGTATTTTTTTGGTATTTTAGATTTGCTTAAATTCTTTCATATTAAGGATATTAATTGTTATTTATAGATAATTATTTAATATGGTTAAGATAGTTTTTAAAATATTTAGATATTTGGGTAGTTTACAGTTTTTAAATTGGATCCTGAGTGACATGAACCTGAACCAAAATAATAATGGATCCTATATAAATATAAAATTTTTGGACGCGAAAAAATTTAGACTAAAAATAAACTCAATTCAAACTCATTATAAAGATTTGAATACCTAGAAGTAAATTTTTTGTTTGTAATTTTTTTTTGAGATGTACGTTTTGTATAGGACCAAATTATATAAAATAAATTTAATTCGGTATTGAATGACATTTTTGGTTGATATTTCACAATAATTATATACGTTTTTAAACCAAGTGATTTTGATAGAGAATCCAAATTGTCCCTTTTATTTTTGTACATACTCAATTAAAATATGAATTTTTGATGTATTTTGATGAAGTCAGTCATCTGGTTTAGACTCGGTTTGATTCAAAAACTTGATTAGTTTAGTATAAGACTTTTTATTCCGTCTATTTTATTTTATTTCTATTCTATAGTCTCTAGATTTGAATTTTAAAAGTTGTGGTTTCTGTTTAAAATTCAAGTTCGGTTCAGTAAATTTGCCAAACAAACTCTAATCCTGCTGTATATATTTTTCGATAACTACAAGATATGATGACATTACATGACACTTCACTTATTACGAAGTGGAAGTTGCATAAACTGAAAATTTTTAAAGTGAAATAAAAAAAAACGTCTATGGTGATGATCAGTTCATTCATAAGAAAACATAAAAAAAACGTTTATGGTGATGATCAGTTCATTCATAAGAAAACATATTTTGTTAGGGCATTTCTAAAAAGACTTTTTTTTTAGTTTCTAAACTGTATATTTGAAGTTTTAAAGTGTTTCTCTAGTAAAACTTCAAAACTTATTTTAAAACTATTTATATTTTATACAATGATCCTTATATTTGTTACAACTAATATAAATTCATAAAACTTTTGATAAATAACTAATACATATACAAAAATATTACACCAATATTAATTAATAAAAACTTACATTAAAATATATAACTAGAAATAAAAATACATAATTAAATATTGCATTACAAAAAATATCATATTATTCCACAAAATTATTTTCGTAATGCCTTTCATATATGATCAACTAGTGCATTTCGAAGTAAGAAATGACTTATGTATAAAAATTAAATTTATAGAAATAAATTTAAAAATTTACGAGATATAAAAAAATTTAAAGATTAAAATGCGAAATGAAAAAATATTTAAGGATTATAAATAAAATATATAATTGTAAGGACCAAAATGCAAATAAAAAGATGAAACTTCAAATCATAAATAAAATATATAATTGTAAGGACCAAAAATGCAAATAAAAAGATGAAACTTCAAATTTGAAGTTTTGAGTAGTGACACTCTATATTTGAAGTTTTACTACCCAAAACTTCAAATTTAGAGTTTTAAAATTTCTTTTTGGAGAACAAAAATTCTATATTTGAAGTTATAGAATGTCTTTTAGAGATGTCTTTAGAAGGTACGGTCTATATACAGATTTTGTCTTTTTCTGCAGGGCTTTTATCTTCACGGAGAGAAAAAGTAGTAACAAGATATTTCTTTTACTCAATATTCTATATCGTAATTTAATAATTTTTATCTAATTCTCTATTAAAATATGATTCAGTAAGTATATAGAAAGTTCAAATAATTTGTAGGAAGTGATCACTTTATCGAAATCATACATATAACTCACCAAAAACAAAAATAATATTCCGTTTTCAAATTATTAATTCTCATACATTTTAGTACATCTATTAATAAGCTTGAAACAATACCTATTTTAATACTACTTATTATCTATCATTCTTCATGTTTCACAATACTTTGTCTTAATTTTCTTATATTATAACATATTTACATATTTTCTACACAGAATCAATGTTGAGATCGTTGTTGGTCCGAAGCCCATCTCAGTTTGGTGGGCCGAAGGTAAGATTCACCGAGTCCACCTCCAAGACTATTATAGTTGTCATCGCTGTGTTTTGTAAAATTCATAAAATTTCAAACTATTATTTTACATAAATAATACTATAGAATGATTTTCTTTACATTTAAAACTAGTTCTTATCCTGATGTTAAGTTTAATCAATTTCTTCCAACAAATTATTGATATTTTGCGTACAAAATAGTCAAAAGAACCAAGTGGCTCTTGATCTATTAGTTTTCTCTAACAAAACAGTTATGATTTTAAATCTATTCTCCAAAAAAAATTATATTAAATATTTAGAGCTTTGTCCTAAAGGATGTATGGATATCGGTATAGACTCTTAGTCATAAAAAAAAGAAATTCTCTGAAACTTCATAAAAGATAAATAAATACGATTATGACAATATTTTACCGTTCCATTTGATATAAATATATATATATTTTTATAGATGTATAGGTTTATATGCATTATAATTGCCTATTATAAAAATATTTATCTTACCACCACTCTTCTATTATAAATATGAAAGAGGGACAAGTTATTGGTGTTACACATATAAGAAAAAGCAAGAAAGTAAAATAAAACTTAATTTTGTCAAATATGTTTTTATATTTTGTTATAATATACTATAATATATATTCAAAACTATTTTATAACATGTTGTCAGCACGAGTGCTTCTGTAAGATGAAAAATAAAACTTAATTTTGTCAAATATGTTTTTATATTTTGTTATAATAAGTAATTTGGACCCATACATATATGCTATACATTTTAATATTGTTATAATAGCCAAAACAATGTGAGTGATTTGCTCCCCATACAATTATATTTTTGTTCGATAATAAAAGTTGTTTCTCCTGATTTGATCGTTATAGAAGGCTATGCCTCCACGATCATGATCATATGGCAGGCTATGCCTCCTCAGATCAAATATTTTTAAAATGTCCAGAAGACATTTACAAAACGTTTTTAAAGAACGGTAAAACAAAATAAATGAATTTGTCCACAAGACAAACAATACATTTAAATTATAATATTATCTTAATTAATGTCTAATATGTGATTATCTCTTTCTATAAATTGATTAATTCATGATAATGTTAATTTAGATAAATATTAATTTTTGAAAAATTTACTTTAATTATATTTTCTAACTGTTATGAAAAAGAAAATATAATACAAATATATATACCCAACGGCTATAAACACTATTTCCAACGGATACATACAAATTTTTCATCTATAAATACACTTATTTTTTGGAAATGGCTCTTAGCCTAGTGGCATGCGGTAACTCCACATCAGGCAGCTCATCTGCACAACATGGGATCGAGTCTCCCTGCCTACATTATGTAGGAATTTGGATATTGGGCCGGCCAGTTGTGGCCCAATATAAATGGCCGTCGACAAAAAAAAAAATACACTCATTTTTCACTCATCTCTTCACACATAAAATTTTCTTCCCCATCACAAAAATGTTTATTTGGATTTTAATTTTTTCATTGGGTTACAATTATTTCTTCAATTTACGGACTTTTCATTTTGGAGCACACTCCTGAAGATATTTGTATAATCGTTGGTCTGTCTATTTGTGCTTCATATATCCTTGTAGTCGCTTGTTTGTTTCATTTTTTTTGTATTTCAGTAATATGTTGTTTTGAATTATGTTTTAATAATATTATGTCGAATATTTACAAATTAAATAATAAAATTTTACTGTTATTATTATGCAGTAAATATGTCGAATTTAGCTAAACACGAAATCACCACCCTTGATATATCGGGAAACAATAATATGACACGGATAGTTGCAGCAAAAATGCATCTTAGAAGAAGAAAACTCCTCGATACCATTGATAAGTCAAAAACAACTTCAGATGAGCAAAAGGCTAATGCCATGATATTTTTATTCCACCATATCCACGATGGTATAAAAGATGAATATATAACAAAAGCATATCTTGCAGATCTTTGGCAATCACTCAAAGATAAGTTTGATCACCAGAAATATGTGATCTTACCGAAAGCTAAACATGAGTGGTTAAACCTCTGGTTTCAGGACTACAAAAGTGTAAGTGAATATAATTCCGCTCTATTTGGAATCATTTCCAGGGTAATGTTATGTGGAGAGAGAATAAGTGACTATGGTATGATCGAAAAAACCCTCTAACCATTTCATCTTGGAAATGTAGACCTGCAACAACAATTTCGGGCTAAGGGATACATGACGTATCCATAATTAATGCAAGTTCTCCTTGTACCGGAACAAAATAATGAACTTGTGATGCTAAATCATCAATCTCGTCCTACTGGATCCACATCATTCCCATAAGCGAATGTTACATCATCAAACTACAATAATTATGGACGAGGACGCGGCCATGGAAATAATCGTGGTCGTGGACATGGACGTGGACAAGGAAGAAAATATCGTCCTAATGGTTTCAAAAATGGAATAAATAATAAATGGTCAAAAGGAAAGAAAATTGGAAAAAGGAAATATGAGGAAATTGCTATAGGTGTGGCATCAAAAGGTATTGGTCGCGTACCTGCTGTACGCCAAAATATTTTGTCGATCTGCACCAAGAGTCACAAATGACAAAAAGAGAAAACAAAAGGAAACAAACTTCGTTTGTGGCAACGCCATACCTTTTTTTGACCATGAAGTCGAGCCGCCTTTTGATGGTATAAATAATGATATATATCTCGATGTGGCTGATTTCGCTGTTGATTATATAGATATCAATGAGAGCCAAAGAGAGTAAAATCTTCCTGAGGAAGAAATATGACATAATGTAGAAATATTTATAGTTACATAATGTTGTTATCTGTCTTGTGTTTGTTAAATAGTTTGTAATGTAATATAAAGTTTGTTTTTTATTATTAATGCATATTTTCTAAATATTTTCATATCAGAAAATGTTGATATGCGAAAACAAGGATGGAGATATTTGTCTGACATATAGTGCTACAATGCACACAATTCTTAAAGATAAAAAATATTTCTCTTCCCTTCAAATGAACAATTCCACTGGAAGCGTGAATACTATATCTGGTAATGCAAAAATTATTATAGGCTTGAGAAGAGCTTGTTTTTCATTGCCAAGGGGAACAAAATTTGAGATAGATAATGCATTATATTCCCCCGAATCATATAGAAATTTTTTGAGTTTCAAAGATATCCGCAAAAATAGATATCACGAGAGACCATGAATAAAGATGGTATTGAATATCTTTGCATTACATCAATTAATTTGGAAAAGAAATGTATATTGGAAAAGTTGTCAGCTTTATCCTCCGGAATGTATTTCACAAAGATAAATATGGTTGAGTCATATGTTATAGTAAACCCGAAGTTTACGTGTACATTCAAAATCTGGCATGAACGTTTAGAGCACCCTGGTTCAGTCATGATGCGAAGGATTCTGTAAAATACAAATGGCCATTCGCTGAAAAACCAGAAGATTTTTCAAGCAAAAGAATTTCTTTGTAATGCTTATTCTTTTGGAAAACTAATAACTCTGCCATCACCAGCTAAAATTGGGAATGAATCTCCGGTATTTCTAAAAAGAATACATGGTGACATATGTGGACCTATTCATCCACAATGCGGACCATTTAGATATTTTTTGATATTAGTTTACGCATCTAGTAGATGGTCACATGTGTGTCTATTGAACACACGAAATATGGCTTTCGCAAAATTCATTGCCCAAATAATCAGGTTGAGGACACAATTTCCTGATTATACAATAAAGAAGGTAAGACTTGATAACGCTGATGAATTCACCTCACAAGCTTTCAATGACTTCTGTATGTCATTGGATATAGATATTGAACATCCAGTTCCACATGTTCACACACAAAATGACATGGCTGAGTCTTTGATCAAACGGTTACAAAATGATGGAAACATAGCAAATGAGCCTAAGGTTGAGGTGAAAAGGGGGAAACCAATGGATCAAAAGATAAGAATCCCTGAAAGAAAAAGAATTTGGGAGAAATACATAATAATGGTCTAGAAGTACCAAATTATACAGAGAAAAGTCTTGAAGAGGAAGATAAAGAAAGAGATGAGATCTCCATCAACTATATCCAAAATAAAAATATTTGGGTTAGAAATGAAATAGAAGATGATGATGAAATTTTCTCATTCTCTGTATCAAAAGAAATAATAAAAGTGATGATCCAGATCCAAAGTCCATAGCCAGAAAAACATGATTGGGAGAAATGGAAAATGACCATAACAATTGAATTGAACTCCCTTAATAAGAGAAACGTTTTTGGATCTATTGTAATAACGCCTGAACATGTAAAACCCGTTGGTTATAAATGGGTATTTGTTCAAAAAAGAAATGAGAAAAATGAGGTAACAAGGTATAAAGCCCGACTTGTTGCCCAAAGTTTCTCTCAAAGACCGGGAATTGATTATGAAGAAACATATTCCCCGGTAATGGATGCAATTACCTTCAGATTTCTGATGAGCCTAGCGGCATCTAAAAATCTTGAAATGTATTTAATAGACGTTGTGAAAATATATCTATATGGATCACTTGATAATAAAATATATATGAAAATCCGATAAGGATTAAAGATGCATGAAGTATTTAACTCAAAATCTAAAGAAATATGTTCAGTCAAATTACAACGATCACTTTAAGGATTAAATCAATCCGGACGCATGTGGTATAATCGATTAAGTGAATATTTGTTGAGTAAAGGGTATACCAACAATACAATCTGCGTATTTATCAAGAAATTTATATCTGGGTTCGTGATCATTGTTGTATATCTTGATGACTTGAACATAATTGTTACTCAAAAGGAAATCGTTGAGACAAGAACTCCTATGAAGAAAGAATTTGAAATGAAATACCTCGGACATACAAAATTTTGTCTTGGACTACAGATCCAACATTTTCGGAATGGGATTTTTGTACATCAATCGAATTATACAAAGAGAATCTTAAAATGCTTTTATATGGATAAAGCGACTCCTTTGAGTACTCCAATGGTCAATAGATCATTGAATATCGATAAAGACCCATTCCAACCTTGTGAAGATTACGAAGAGGTATTAGGTCCTGAAGTACCTTATATGAGCGTTGTTGGTGGACTCATGTATCTTGCAAATTGCACTAGACCAGATATAACATTTGCTACAAATCTGCTTGCAAAATACAGTTCATCACCCACACACAAACATTGGAATGGAATAAAACATATATTTTGTTATCTCCAGGGAACAACTGACTTGGGATTATTTTATAATAGAAATTCTAGTGTCGATCTAGTTGGTTTTGAAGATGCAGGCTATTTATCAGACCCACATAAAGCCCGATCGCTAACCGAATATGTTTTCATAATAAGAGGCACTACAATTTCTTGGCGTTCCCAAAAGCAGACTTTGGTTGCTACTTCCTCAAATCATGCAGAAACAATTGCACTTCACGAAGCATGTGGAGAATGCGTGTGGCTCAGGTCCATGACTCAATACATACAAGAAGCAACAAGGATGGTCATAGATAAAGGGCCAACAAAATTATTTGAAGACAATACCGCTTGCGTCGCTCAAACGAAAGAAGGTTATGTTAAGAGCGACCGAACAAAACATATTCCCCCAAGATTTATTTCTTACAGACGAGAAACTGAGAAGAATCAAGAAGTGGATATTCAATATATACGATCAGCAAACAATGCAACATATCTATTTACAAAAGCACTTCCCACTACGACATTCAGTAAACATGTTCATAGTATCGGAATGCGTCAAGTACAAAATTTATGATATCTATTATTTCAGGGGGAAATTACGTCATTGCACTCTTTTTCCCTCGTCATGGTTTTTCATCCTACTAGGTTTTTCTATGACAAAGTTTTTAATAAGACAATACGTAATACATAATTAGGGATTGACAATTAAAGGGGAGTGTTATAAATATATATTTTATAGATGTATAGGTTTATAGGTCTTATAATTGTCTATTTAAAAATCTTCATCTCACCGCCTCTCTTCCATTATAAATAGGAAAAGAGATTCAAGTTATAAGTGCTACACATATAAGAAAAAAGCAAGAAAGTAAAACTTATCTTTCATACTCTTCTTCCATATATATATATAGATAGAATAATAATATAATATACTATAATATATATTCAAAGCTATTTTATAACACAATTGATATAAATTCATGTACTTTTGGTTCTCCTTTGTACGACATTGCGTTGATTCACATATGATTTTGAAAGATAATGATGTGAATTGAGTTAAATAAAACAACAAAAAGACAGGAGAGGCTAGAGCGTGTTACATAGAATTTAATATACAATATAATCTTTTTAAATTTATATTCCATAAATTAATATTATATTAAAATTATAACATTATTAATTTATAGAAGTTTAACTGTAAATAAAAAGTCCAACAAAAAGATGTAAATTTTCTATACACTTGAACAATTTTGAGGGACAACGTAAGTAATGAAGAAAAAAAGGTACAAGATAAGTACAGAAAATCAACACTCCTGTTTTTTGTGATTGTCCTGACTCCTACAATGGCCAGAAATAGTAACATAGCTTCCATTCTAAAAGAGTTCTTACACTTATGAGAACTCAATTTTGGAATTCCTTCATAAGAATATCCTCCATATTTGATTGCTCGCTTCAGTCAAGAGCAAAAAACGTCCAGGACTTGGCTCAAAAGCTTCAGTGTAAGGGTCAAAATACTTGGGGATTATAGTCTTGCAGAATTAATGAGGTTGTAAGTTGGATTAAGAGCTCCAAGATTCAGAATGTTTCCGGTAGTTGAAAAATTGGAAGATAAATGAAAGATGCATTCACATTCGGGTAAAGGGTATGTGTAAATGGAAGTTTTCCGGTTGATCTTTCTGATTCTAGGTACCATCACTCCCTTTCTATCGCTTTCCGCTAGCATTAGGTCCATCTCCTTTCTGAAAGCTTCCCACCTGTTGATGATTCAGAGGAAATATTGTACAAACTCTTGTAAGTCTCTCTTGTGCGCATAGGAGATTCAAAAGATGCCAAACTCCGTTTTTTGTTGTTTTATAGTTAATAGCTGCCTAGAGATTTACATTATTCTAGGACAAGGTTGAGATTAGGAAAGTTTTGTGGTACCTTATGTCCATATCTTGAAGAAGGAGAACTAGTTTGGGTTTGTCGGGTATGACAGTTTTAGCATGTCCACCAAAGAGGAATCTTCGATGGCCCATCATAAAATGAGGAAAGTTTCCACCTTGAGTTGTCACAAACACTTCACTTAACAAGCTCACAGTGTAGTCCAAAGCGGCCATTCTTGAAGAATAACCCTAAATAATCAGAGTAACAAGTAAGTTTTAGGCGTTGAATGTTGCCCAACAGATTTTCTTGATGAATTCAATATAGAAACCTCAAATGAGGCAAGCTCTTTCGGAGTTGCAAGAGACTCTTTTGTGTATAGACGAGGAAACATTTCCCGGAGCGGAGTCAAATGTTTCTCAGGTTGATAAATTCGTCCTGAGGCCAAATATATTGAAGTGTTGTTATCAAATCCCATACCACGGAGCATCATACCAACCTATGTTGACACGAAAACAGCAATTGACATACATAGCTAAGTAAGATACTAAAGCCTGAAAATGTCCCTAAAATTGATTGAAATGTGAGTATATGCCAAAGAACTTACCTCTAACGGGGTAAGGGGACATTTTCCATTAACTCGGTTAAGGTCAGGCCTGATGATACGATCTCTTCGTTTGAACTTTCCTTTCCAACTTTTCTGTCTAATCACATCCATTTCAGATTTCTCAGCTTTTCCTCCTTCGTAGAGGCAACATGAGAAGGCCACCATGTCCTAAAATGCCAAGCCTTTTTATCCTGTTTCTCTTGATATCCTGATACTAAACTATTGAGGCAAAGAGGTTCTGAAAATCATACCTCCTCAAATCGTAGGTGGACTGAGACATACTTTCCTCTGGTCTCTGAGCTTCTCTCAACCATCCGATCAACTAACTTTTCAGCTAGTGTTGATATAGCCGGAGAGAACTTCAATGCTTGGTAATTAGCTATGCACCTCAAAAGTTGAATATATGGGGGAACACTCATTGCCAATCTATTTGCGAAAGGAGAAATCCGAATAACCCTGAATTGGATAAAAGATGACAACTCCATAAGAGACAAATAAACTGAGTCATGTAGCCAGCTTCAAGATTAAAATCAACCTACCCATGTTCCTTTAAAACCGGATAAACTTCTCCATTATAGTATTTCACAGTAGCCCAAGCTTGTACACGAATGGTAGGGATACTTGAAAAGTTGTAACTAAAACGGCTCATTATCTCATCCGGAACATCTCTCACAATCTTCACAAATCCTTCGAGACTCGATATGAAATGATCTTCATCATAGATATCCCCAAAGGTACTGCCACAAATATGCATTTATTAGTCCAATATCTTAACAACAATTCAGAAAATATTGAATTCTTTTGTCTAGCTTCTTACCTTGAATCCTTCCAAATTGAGTGAA
>JAKUCM010002995.1:0-33850 GCA_023374145.1 Lepidium sativum
CCCTCATCCATTTGTTCAAAGAAGATAACCAGAAGAAACTCACAAATTATAATGACCACCAAATGATACTCACAAATCTAACCAGAGGAATATACGAAGTCATAACATGATATGTACCACTCTTTTTCCATCCATTATTATTCTTCTACAATGTTTTAAGAGGTAAAGATTCAGAATACTGTGTACAAAAACTCCACATAATTTGAACTGAAGCAGCACATAAACGAAAGCATTATGCAAAAAAGTAGCGCATATAAACTCAAGACTACATTATAGGTGCAGTCTGCATATGATAGGCAACAAGAAGTCTTACTTTGTTAGCATCACATAGACAACTTTAACAGCAGGTTTATTTGCCTTGCCTCCTGCAGAAATGGAATGACACCTAATAGTAGTGGTTCTACATGGTACTGAATAAATTTGCCTTCGAAGGTAATCCGAGAGTAATATATTCCTAAAATTATGTTGCCTTAACTGTACACAGAATAGTAATATGTTACTAAATAACAGCAAACTACCTTGAATAAATTGAGTATATATTTTTTGAAATTTTACAGTAACACCTAATGAGAGAGGATCATTTGTATATGCAGCCTCCTTCTCATGGAACTCTAAGAATATCAGTCAATGTGTTAGTCAGCGGCGTTAGTACTTAGTAGCACCAATCATAGGCCTTAGAGCCTAACGGAAAGAAACTACAGAGTGCCAACACGAGCCCTGCACTACAGAAATGAAGCACTACGTTAATTCCTATGTGAACGATTCAGATGCAGTAAACAATAGTTCCAATGAAAATATAGCGTCGGCGGTGGAGAAAGTCTTGAGAATTGCATTTCTAAAATTTGTTAAATCTCCGTTAGCAAACTGTGACAATAAGTGAAGCAATCAAAACTTGTACAGAATGACCTTTAAAACTCTTAACAATCAACTAAAATTTACAACTCAAGTAGAAATTCTGGATCATAATCCTAACTTAAACAGCTAAAATCAAATGAGAAAAGCTAGTTTTGAGTTTTGACCCAATCGTACATCCAGCAAGCATCCAATATCAAAACTTACAGACCTAGATTCCTCAAGAAGAGTAGACTAAAAGGCATAAAATAGGTTGATCAATCCACAATTTCGAGGAAAAAAGGAATCCAAAATTCAATAAAATGGGCAAGCCAACATCCTCATAGTACGCTTACATATCTCAAGTCCAATCTACAAAATTTATATGCTTGATTCTGCTTAAGTTTCAAAGAACCACTTCAAAACAGACAATGACAGAAAACAAACCAATTCAAATCATAATACTATCACCGAATTCTCATCTTTAAACATCTCACAACGATATTAAGAACTCTATCGCACTATTTCTACAAATCCATGTCCTAATCTAGAAGATATCTCATCGATTCTGCTCTTTTAGAATTTAATTCTCACGAATTCGTAATGATATCAGATTCAAGGAGCTTAAGAGGATTGATGAAGAAAACGAACCGTCAAACAAATAGGAACATTGAAGAACAAGATACAAAACCCGAGTCGACTCGAATTCCTCTGACGCCGAAATCCTCATAGAAACTTCTTCTATTGACGCCAAAATTTTCTCTGTCTCTTTCTGCCTTCTCTTCCATACAATAAGAACCGTTTCTTAGAATAAGAACCGTTTCTAAACCTAATTAACCTTTTTCTTTTATTTAAAATCTATTAATAATAAAAAAACCTTCTGAGAACTCTTCCTAAAACTCCTAATGGAAGTGCTCTTAGACCAACATTATTGAGGAACTCTTAATTAGAGTCTCTCAACATTTAATAATCATTATACTAAAAAGAAAGGTGAGTCATAGTTTCTAAGAAGTAGAGCTAGTTTCTTGTTTAAGAAACTATATTCCTTTTTCTAAGCTGAGTTTCTAATTTTAATAATATTTTAATCTAAGAAACTCATTTACATACCCTGATAATTCTGCTCTTAGTTTTAGTTTTGTGTCAAGATCTAAGAAAACTAAAATAATTCTGACAAGTATAAAATCAATTTTTCAACAAATTAAATTTATATTAATTTTTAAAACTAAGAATTAGGCATAGGATTTATATAAAAACAACTTTTAGAAAAATTTCTAATATTACGAGTTATGAAATTTGCCTTCTTGTTCATAATTTTAGGAATCATATAAAAGAAGAAGCTAGTGAAAAGTCTTATAAATCTGTCATACTCTTCCATATAATGGAAAAAAACTGACCCAAAATCTTTGTGCAATTTGTGGCACGATCAATTTCAGAATTTTGTATCGATAACATGGATTCCATAACCTAAAAAAGAGCTTTTATTTTTGAGTAAAAAAAGTGGAAGACTTCGATCAACACCTCGAACGCCTAGATAAACTCCTCATACATTAACGTAATAATACCAACCCAAACCTGAAAAATATAATAAGTTTTTCCAAAATCCATCTACAAAACAATATTATTTTGTAAAGTTCCGATCATATATCAAAGACTTGGTGACTACAAGTAAAAATTTAAAAAATAATATATTAATAAAATAAAATAACATTACTCTTGTATGTTTTCACAAAAAAAAATCATAATCTACCTTCTTAACTAAGTTTTTTCTTTATATGGATATGTTAATTAAGCTATTTGTGTGTAATATAGTTCTCAATGAGCTTTAATTAATTATAATTTGAAAATATTCTTTTTAGCACAGACAATTGAAACTATATCCAACTTAATTACCAAAAAAAAAACTTAATTCAAATAATCTAATCCTTGAAAAGTTATTTCAAATAGCAAAATTGATTGTTTTTGTAGTATATAAACCACGAATAATCATTACAATATATTATTTTAAAATTTTTAGGAACTCTTATGTTAGGAAACCAAAACAAATGTTTTATTTTAATTTATAGGATGCCTCACAATTCTCCAAAGTCGAAAACAATAAAATTGAAATCACTTCACCAAATATATTATTCCCATCCCAATATTTACTTTTTTTACTTTTTAAACGTAACAATTTTTGGTCAAGAATCATAAACCATTGGATTGACAAGGTTCGATCTACAACTTAAATACTTTAACTAGAGCGGATACAAACTCATTTAGCTAGATGAGAGACAAACCAATTAGATTAAATGTTTCCTCGCAAGTGTACAATTTTACAACTCAAAACAGCATTTTGAAAAATCACATATAAAATCACCATAAATTCTAAATTCCCTTCAAGGACGGTGGATAGTGTTGTGAACAATAATGGCTCCCAGGTTTAACTTTGGGTCATAAACCTCATTTCCAAATCTTAGAAATTATTGCACCATATTCCTCCAATCACATAGATCTTACCGTCAATCACTTTAGCACTCTTTTTGCAGTTGGGTGATCATTTAAACCAGATTATTGATTGGGCTGTTGTATCAGTTACAGGTTTTGTAGCAGATTAGTGACAAAGCATCTTCTCACGTAGACACATAGATGATTCTTTATTTTCTCCTGCAAGTTCTTTTAGAGTTCCTCTTCCACATATAACACTCCATTTTTTCTTACATTTTAAGCCAAAACACATCAAGAATAATCAAATTTAGAAACCTAAAAGAAGCAGCAGCAAAAAGTCATCGTTGAAAGGAGTTTCGGCTTTGATATCGAGATTGACACTGAAAGGTATCAGTCATTTTTTATGACACAGAATGGTTTGGTGAACTTTCTGAAAACAAAATGATAAACAAAGCAAGAAGAGATTTTCATGGACAAAAGTACTTGAGAGTACAAAAAGAACAAACAATTTGAGTTACCAAAAACAAGCAATTCTTTCTAAGCACCAATTTCATCTCTCCACCTAATCTTAAGCTTTTCAGTTTTACACCTCAACATACTAACTACTGATATATGTACAGTTGCTCGCTACCAACTTCTCCCTCTACCCATTTTTGCCTCTCTGCACGACCAAAAAGTTTTGTATCCAAACCAGCAAAACCCATCAAGCCTTACCTAAAGAAGCCTATTTTCATCTCAGTTTATGCTTCAAAACCACAGGCATATCAATGAAGATAAACGAAAAAACAGAAAGGCACCCAAAAGTCTCCTTTCTCTCTCATGTTTTGGCTGCAGATGGCAATGCTCGGTGCTGTATTTGCCTTGCCGAGCCTTTCAACACTTCATTTATCCTACTGAAAACTACTTTCAACGGTATACAAGCTACAACCGTTTGCTTTGCCTTTTCTGTTGTCTGTTTCTTGCTTTTTCCCGTCAGTCTCTGATTAGTTAGAGTAGAGAGCCGCCTTGTCTTTTTTGACAGGGAAGACGATTTCTTCTTGGACTTTGGCGTCTTTCGTAAAGCACCATGTGATTTCTTCTTCTTGCCTTTCTTTTTGGACAATGACTTCGCCTTCACAACAACTTCAGACATCACCATACCGTTGCAGTAGGCTTCTTCCAAAGTTTCAACAGTTATAGGATGCCCAACAATAGCTTTACCATTTAATTCACTCATGCGAGACACCAGCGGAACATCACGGGGTTTGTTATAGTTTGCTTTTACCTCAATCTTCACCTCGTGCAGCATAGAAAGAGTCATAGCATTGTTGTTATTAGCCTCTTCGCCGTACACACTTCTTCTCTCTTCTTGTTTCTTACTCATCTGCCTTGAGTTCCTCTTTCCTTTTAGCTGCCATTTAGAAGTGCTCTTCTCAATCCCTTTCAAATTACAGTTGACAGGTCGTGAATCTTGTAGACTTGTACAAGCAGATCCATTGCTTCCCTCGTTTTTAACAAACACAGCATAACTAGTCCTCCGACGTGGCCTTGTCAGACTAGAGACAAGAGCACTCCTGGATGAGGAAATTCTACAAGCTGCTGGAAAACCTATAATAACAGATGTCAGCATATATTACACTGTCCATAAACCAAAATGAGGCACATGATTAAGCCATAGAAGGGAATTACCAAATCAGATCTAAAAGATCAAACCTTTAGATTCTAAGAAGGTAAAGGAAAAGCATCAACTTAGTAATTAAACAAGTCAATACCACAACACACAGACAGCAATTTAGCTATAAAACAAATCAAACATTAGGAAACAGCTAAGATTTAAAAAAAACACCAAATGTTTAGATTTTGCCAGCAAGCTTTTGAACTACTGCCCAAAAGAGGATACATGCAGGTTCTTGCAACTAGAGCAGCCAAAACTTGTACAAGCATATACAAAATTTTAAGAGATATACCTGCTGAGTGTTTGTCTTCTCCAATTAGTGGAACATCAAATAATCTGTCAGAACAATCATCCTCTGCCGAAACTGATATGCTGGAATTCTCACTGTCTTTCGCCTTGTTGTTATGATAAGCTCCAACAACATTTTCACAAGCATTCTCACACGAAATTTCAGTGCTATCTGAGTTATTGTTGATTACAACAGATATACTTCTCATTGATTCAACAGACTCCATTCCCGATACTTTGGTGTCATAAATTCCTTGACAATCAGAAGTGACAAGCTGGTCACAGGTAACAGGGACAGAGACCATAGCTGTGCTCTCTAACACCTTTGTCAACTGCCGGCGTCGGTTTTTCCTTTTCGAGCACTCATTAGCATTTGTGGCTTGTGACCTTTTTCTTTTTGGTGACGATGGGGAACATACATTGTTCCCATTGGCAAGAATAATTCCATTTGGCACGTTATCACTTAGGTTAGCATCACAGATCAAACCCATTTCTTGCCTATGCTCGAAAATAGCACCGACCTGTTCTTTCCCAATATCTTCAAGCCCTCTCATTCGCTTAACTCCTTCGGTGCCATCATCTTCTGAGTCATTTGGTGTTCTTCTTCTCTTTGGCTGCACCTTAGGAGCTCCAACGTTATTCATTTCTTGGGAAGACATACTGGATTGCAATGGCTCAGGCGCTGAATCCATTGCATCTTCAGTCTCTCCTGCATTAGCGGAGCTTGAACCTTTATTGTCTTTGCCAGAAAGACACCTTTCAGAGTCCTCCTCACCAGATGAGCTACACAAAGTATCGTCTGGATGGTCTTCTTTTGCAAGTTCTGCATTCTCAATCTCGAGAGCATTGTTAATGGCATCTTCTCGGCGAGTACACTTGGCAGCCTTCTTTTTACTAGAGCTCGCTGCAACAGCAGCCTTTGCCTTCTCAATGCAAGCATCGTACTCTCCACAACGAAAAGCTTTCACCATCTTGGACTTTTCAAGAATATACCAATCCCTGGAGTCAAAAAGAAAAACACTTTTAACCAAATTTTCCACTGATTGAGACTGAGATTGTAGAAAAGAGAAAGGAGTACACTCACACGCCAACATCGTCACGACCTAGAAGCTTTATTGGAGTGCCGGCTTTTGAAGAAACCAAAGAGTTGTCAGGAACATGGTCATGAGCCAGAGTCTGCCCGGGCCACCATGACCCGTTACGGCGGCGAACCCAGACTAATCGTCCTACCGACGCATTAATCGCCTCCAAGTTTCGGTCATCATTACTCTCCATTACACAAAAACACCCAAAACTCTCAACCCCTCTAAAGGACTACACAGAACAGGACCAGACGAGAGAGAAAGAGAGAGATGAAGTGCTAAAAAAGGTTTCGAACTGACCTAAAAATCAAAACTTTTATAAATTGAAAATCTCAATGAAGTTACTCTCTTTCGTTACACAAAAGTATGCCCTTTTCTGAATCTACAACCAACAAAAATCAGTGGAAATATCTTGAAGATCAAACATGCAACCAAGAACTCGTCAAGTTGGTAACAAATTTGCTAAGCTGGTTTTAAAGAATTTCTTTTTCAGAGAGAGAGAGAGAGATCTGGGAAGAAACAGAGATCCAGGTACCTCTTTGGGCTACTCTGCGGCGATAGGAGGTCTGTGTCTGTCTATAAAATCAATAACATTAGGACCGCATTTTTCTTTGAGCTGTGAAAAAGGGTTTTTGCTACGACGGTTAAATGAATGGAAGACAGAGAGAGAAGAAGAGAGGATAGAGAAAGACAGAGAGAGACTGATAGAGAAGAGGAGGTCAAAAAAGCACAAACCAAGGTGAGATAACTCTAACTACAGTATCGAACGACACCGTTTGTGAACTTTATGTTTCTCTCCTTTAGGTTATTTATCTCTGCTTACGTCGCTTCTCTAACCACCAGGCAACTGTTAGTTCCATATTTCAGACTTCTGAAGGTGTCACTATTTGGTAATAATGACAGTCAAAATCCCTTTTACAAAACTCTCATAATTTCTTTCTTTAACATCATATACCTTTCCAAATTTTCATAATTTAGACATTGGGAATCAAAATCTACAGTGTGAGGTTGTTGTTGGAAAATGGTCTCTTAACTGTACCAGTCCAAGAACAAGACGGAGAAAGTAAGAACGAAGAAAAACAGCAAGAGAAAGGTTCTGCTGCTGTTGTTACGTTGGATTGCTTGAGAAAGCTCTTTGTTTCCAAGCTCCACATTCTTTGTTGCCTCAACTGCCTACATTTCAATGTCAAGCTGAGTGAGAGAAGGGCCACAAGGCGCACACACAAAGACACCCGCAAAGAGAGAAACACCAAATCGTTGAAGTGATAAAAAAATTTGATGTCAATCATATATGATGTACTTCTATAAGCTATACTTTTAAAGAGCAATTCAAATTAGGCCGATATGAAGCTTCTTTTCTGTCTCTATACCTACTCCAGCTGAAGCCACAAGGATAAGTACTAGATACACTAGCATCCGAATTTTAAACTTTTGTTAGCAAAGAGAGGCATTCTACATAAGAACAGTGAAAGCCAAACAAGACAGTGCCTTGACATGAGAGCTTTATTAATTTTCTAACCTGGTCATATAGCAACTCTATCTGTTGGGCTTGTTGCAGAACATGAGTTGCCATCAAATGGTTCAATGCAGACATCTCCACCATCTTAGTCTCTGTCTGCCTAGCACCATCTAAAAGATTACTTAGCTCTACCTGCAAATTTTACAAAACTCAAAATTTAGGATAAGAAAAACAACGCCTGTACTTATCTAAAAATTCAGATAGATTTGTCTTGTTACTTGAAGGGCTTGAGTTTCGTCGTCTAGAAGTTGCTGTTGCAGTCTATAAGGTTGGGCCTGAATTTCATCTGGTTCTATGGACTCCGACTTTGTCAGATTTGTATTAACTGGATTAGCTTCTTTTATGATTTTTTTCGGTTTTCTTCTCGGCATAGCTCTGTTAATAATATCTTGGAAACGAGTAGCTCTAAGCTGGTCAAATTGTGAAGTGACTGAATGAAGTTTCTCGCTCAGAATCAAAACCTGCAAACACAAACTACCATTAGACGTACACATCTAGATACGTTAGATGAAAAGAAAAAATAAAGTTGGCTTACTACATTGGTGAATATCATACCACTCCATGTTTGTGTGCTATAGTATCAGCATTGAAGTTATCTGCTGGGAGGCCAAGCCATCCTTTGGAGTTTGCTTCTTCATTTCTAATGCTATCTTTGAGAATATCGATCTGTTCTTTACAAGCTTTAACAAAAGCAGTAATCTGCAAGAAAATGTTTGATGATGTTATACAACACATAAGTAGACATAGTTCTCGATCATACAAAATAAAAGATATCAGAATGTAAGATCCGAGTTTTTTAGTGTCACAATATATACCTCCCACAATGTTAGATATCTATAAGGTAATAATCATTCATCTTCCTGACTTATCGATTGTGAGATGCTACTTTTCTTAAGATTCCATTGTTCCATATGTAAATATTAAGCATAGATTTATCGCAACAACTTCATGAATTCACATACTTACTTCTTGTTCAATGCTATCCTTTTCCTGTTCTGTAGTCCTGTGCAGATCAACATAATCTTTTCGATGCTTCAACATAAACTGTTCCAACTCCTTGATGCTTTCGAGCTATATCAACCAACATAGACAAGCAACACTACAGATAAATCATTTGATAATGCAAGATGAAAATCCGGTCATATAGAAAAATCACATTTCAGAAATACAATGCAAACACCAAATGCTGAATCACAAAAGTTACCGTTTTGAAAGCAGCTCTCGTGAAAGGCAATCTCTCCTTCGGCTTATGTATGATAAAAGACGCCATTGTCGATGCCACTTTAGCCTGCCAAACAAAGACAAAACAAATCAGATTATTGCAAAAGCACAACATCCCAAAACCCTGAAAACCCTAAGGAATAATCAAATTTGAGATGCACAAAAAATCCGCTATTTTTCACAATTAGCTTCGATCGAACGAGTTTTAAGATGAAAGGGGACTCATACACCTCATTATAACCAATCGAAACAGCAGATTTCCGAACAGAATCTTTGAAATCCTCCGACCTGTCTCTGAATCTCGACATCTTTGTACAGAAAATTCAGATCGATCAATGCTTCTTCCGTATCTGAATTTTTTTAATCAGACAATAGCTTTAGAATCACAGTCTCTAGATTCAAAGAAAGGGCCTTTTTTATCCAGCGATTCGGAGAAGAAACGCAAGCGAAATAGAAGAAGAGAGTCTCGGAGAAGCGGAGAGCAAAGAGAGAGAAAAAGCTTTCCTTTTTTCAGTTTCGTTAAAGAAAAAAATAACTCTTTTCTACAAAACAGAAGCAAACGACGTCGTTTTTGGAATCTAAAAGTCCTGTCCTTTAGGTTTATCTCTCCTTAACGTCGCTCTTGGTCGCCAGGCGACTTACTGTGAGAGTTCGCTATTCAGATCATCTCAAAGCTTCAACAACAAAGGTGTCAAATTTTTGTCATCATGACGGGTGAGTTCGATCAATTACCTTCCAAAATTTTTGTGATTTCATCGGTTAACTTTGAATCATTACAATCCGAAGCTTTGTCATTGGAGAGCTGTGTATATGTGCATCCAATGAAAGAGATATTGGATTCCAGTTGATCTCGATTTCTCATAATTGATTTGAATAAATTTTGGTGTTTTCTTGTTTTGTTTTCCATTGTAGATTATAAGCAGGAACAGGATATGGAGATTGAAGCTCTTGAAGCTATACTTATGGATGAGTTTAAAGGTAAGATTTTTTAGTTTCCTTTTGTGCTCATCAGTGAGCTGATGAAGGCATTGAATTCATAATGACTCTATGGTGACAGAAATTCATTCTAGTGAAAGTGGACTTAATACTTCCAATCGATGCTTTCAGATAACTGTGACTCCTCAGGTAGATGACACCATCCATCTCTTTTCTTCTTTATTCCTCCATTACTTGTTTTTTATCCACAACTAGTTTCAAGTGAATGATCCAATGATCCTTTTTTAGTCATGTTGGTACTGTATCAGCTTCTTTTGGCTGTTAATTAAGCTGATTATGTGTCTAAGTTGTTACAATGTCAAGTGAAATATCTTCAGAATTAGCAATTTTCTGTTCTCCTCATCCTCCGCTTCTTTCTTTCGTCTTAATAGGATGATGATCTGGAGGAGTCACCAATCCCACCAGGTTACTGCAACCCTTAAGAAGATTTCTTGTTACGTTATATGCCTCTTCTTTATTTTTCTTAGTCTGAGAGCTCTCAATTTATCTTGCAGTTCAGCTTGGTTTGGTTTTCTCACACACAGAAAATTACCCGGACGAGGTTCCACTTTTGGATGTTAAAAGGTAATTATAGGTTTAACCATATATATTAAGCTTATACAGATATATGATGATAACACAATGTGAGTAGAGTCTTCTTACAGTATCCGAGGAATCCATGTTAGTGACCTCACCATCTTGAAAGAAAAGCTTGAACAAGAGGTAAATATTCTTACAACTCTAGGCTTTTCATAATTTTTATACATAATGTGCAAGATTGGAAGGTCTCTGGTAAAATGATTCCCTAATCAGACTTTCTGCATAATTTAACAAAAATATCATACAATTTTGATCTGATGCTGGTTCTCTCTAGAACTAAGAAGTTCATGATGTTGTTTCTCTAGAACTAAGAAGTTCATGATGTTGTTTCTCTAGAACTAAGAAGTTCATAATGCTGTTTCGAGTATGTTATGTATGAGTGAGCACAAAGCTATTTTCGCAGGCATCTGAAAATCTTGGTATGGCCATGATGTATACACTGGTCGCATCAGCAAAGGACTGGTTGTCTGAACACTATGGGCAAGATGATGCAGCGGACAATGCAGAAGAAGAAGTTGCCAAAGAGGATGAGGTATTGTTTTATGCTTAGTATTTCGAATCCGTAAGCTGCAAAGTACCTCAAGTCTTGCTTCCATGATATATGCGTCTGCTTTCATCTTATTTGTACTCTTCCTGTTGAAATTTCTTTTTGTAGGTTATTGTTCCTCATGGAGAACCAGTTACGCTGGAGACATTTTTGGCGTGGAGAGAGAGATTTGAGGCAGAGCTTGCCCTTGAGCGAGCCAAGTGAGTAACTTCTCCTGCTTACTCTTGTTTCTTTGGTCTTATATACCTATTAACAGACATTGTTGTTATCTGCTCGTGGCCTTAAGGCTGATGCCGGAGTCTGCTCTTATGGCACCCAAGGAGAAGAAGCTTACTGGAAGACAGTGGTTTGAAAGTGGCAAAGCGGTACTTCTTTGCAATTTTGTTAGAATTCATTATCTAAACAAGTACTATCATTGCTAAGTCTATTTTGTTCAGAGAGGAGTGGCAATCACTGCTGATCAAGAATCTGAGGAGGAAGATGAAGAAGATATTGACTTTGAAGACGAAGACTTTGAAGGTGAGTGCTCATTCTTTTTGGTTTACACGTAATTGATAATCCCTTAAGCAAGAAGTGGTTCTTAACCGCGTTGGTTGCGTTGATGTAGATGACGAAGAAGACATGCTTGAGCACTATTTGGCGGAGAAATCTGATACTTCAGCTCCCTCGTCAAGGGCATGAAACTAGGGGGGCTTGTATAATGATTATTGAAGCTCTTTTGTGGAAGAGATCATGATGCAAGAAACTGACCTTACGTTGAGAAGAGCATTTAATCTCCATGTCCTCAAGTTATCTGAGTTTTGATCCACTAAAGAGTACCTCAAGGATTACCATATGTCTCAGTCTTATATTCACCCTCACCGTCTGTTCATTTATAAGAACAATTCATCAGAGAATGCCACCGATTTTATAGCCTTTTTGTTCCGAATCAGCTCTAAGCAAAACTCTGTTAAAAGACAAAATAGTTAAAAGTTCTATCTTCGCAATTCAAATAACTTTATTGGACATATGATTGCTAATAAAATAATATTTCTGATCAGAGTATGTAATTTCTAAGCAATGATATAGATTGCATCTAATATGTTACAGAGAGTCCAATTTCATTAGGTTTCAAGACAGAACTCCTGCCGGAACTCAAATATGCAGGACCTTTTGTTAGCTAGACACAACCTTGGTCCGTCATGGCTTGAGCTATGTTCAAAAAGGCTGCAATTGTTGCTCCATGCAGAAGCGCCCTGTCATCAAAACGTAAAACATGAAAATACACAATCATTTATTTATGGTAGTACAGTGATTGCTTGCTAACGACGAGGAGAAACACTTACTCAGGACTTTCTTTCTGGTAACCAAAATCATTTGCTGCTTTAAGAGCTTTTTCATAAGTCTGCTTCAGTGCTTCCTGTCAATATCAGAGCCATTATCTTAACAAGGCAATTATCACAGGTCAAAGCTGCAAATTTTTTAAAGAATTGTGAGAAATGTTATTACCTGTAATCTAGACTCAAAATCTTCTGCTGACCATTGCATTGAATTAGATTCACGGAGCACTTCGATTTCACCAGCAGCAACCTTCAACAAAATTATACAGTTTAACTACCACTCTAAGAAACTTTCTGTGCTTTGAATTCACATTCTGCATATACAATCCAAAGAAAACACTAATACAGCTCTAGGACTCAGAAAAACCACACTCCTACACATTATATTATGACAGAAGCAGAGAATGCCTCTCCGATGCCTTGGTGTATTATTGATGTAAAGATATTTAAAGAAGAAACGCACTCCTCCGGCTCCAGCAGCAATGGCAGGAGCAATTAGAACATTAGCCTTTCTGAAAACATCGACGGCCTCAGCTGTACACGGCATGTTTGAACCTGCACAAATCAATACTGCTTAATATGAGGTAACGAAGGAACAATATAAAAGTACCTTAAACACACAAAAGGAGAAGCCCTAAATATTGCTTGATATAAGATATATACCTTCTACCAGTAAGCGACAGCCTGCATTGACTAGATTAATGGCATCTGCTTGATCAATTTCATTCTGAGAAGCACAAGGAAATGCTACATCACACCTTTCGTTCCAAGGTTTTACTTCATCAAAGTATTTTGCCCTTGCATAGGTCTTGGAATAGTCTCTGCATATCAGACACGTCCACAGTTGGGATCTATATGATTAGCCAAGAGACAGATATCATAATATTCTAGAACGATAAGTACCTCAGACTTCTCTGTTGAGATTTTATATCTCTCAAGAATGCAAGTTTCATATAATCAAATCCATCATCGTCCACCAAGTATCCTTTCGAATCTGCAATATGTTTGCATCAGCAAAAATCTGTGACATAATCAACTTTCTATTGTATTGGATTGCAAATCGAAAACCAAATCCTTTCCACAGAATGCTGATTCTGGCGCAGTACAATAATCGCAGACAGTTGAACAAACTTCTTACATTGACCTAACTAATAAGGATCCATTGGCAATAACTAAAGATTCAATATGACACCTCCAAGCCTTGGCCTAGAAGAAGACACAAATACATATAAGCCACATCTCCCTAGTCATCTGGCAGATCGGGACTTATGTTGACTCGTCGCTCAACTAAGAGCTATCTTAAACTTAGAGATGGAGAAAACAGCAAACGCATACACGCTTGAGTAGATCAAAAGCTGAAATGATAAGATAAGTGGGTCACCTGAAACAGTTACCGGATGGGCTCCACATGCAATAAGCTTTTCTACAACATGCATCGCAATCTTCCCGCAACCACTCACAACACATCTGGGGAGGAATATAATTTCATAAGACTAGAGATAAAATTGAAGACAAGTCACGCAGCTTTTGCGCTATGTAGGTAGCCAAACATTCAGAAGGGCTACTTTTTGTACGACCATTTAGAACTAACAAAAAAGATTAGCAAGAATAAATAAAGTCGGATAGAGAAGAAAGGTTCAAAAGTATCTTGCTGATTATATAACCTCCAAGATCTAATATAACATTGACAAGAGCACATATTTAAAATGATCCAGAAAGAAACCTTAGTCCCTTAATTTCTTTATTCATATCTGCAAGCATAAGTCGTGCAAAGTACACCTGAAAAAATGCAAATCAAATTTACCGCATACAGAGTCATGACATGTGAATGGCGTTCTTCATATTTAACAAAAGATATCCTTACCACGCCATAGCCACTAGCTTCAGTTCTGAGGCTAGAAGCAGCCCAATAGATCCGTGGTCCTGTAAAACTTCCCTGCATAAGTGATTGACACAAAAAGATATAACAACCAAAACATTTTGTTCTCTCCCAACAGCAAAATTGATGCAAATATATGGGTACACAAATAACATAGCCTGAAATGTTCCAGAATGTGAGAGATTGGATACAGATATTAGTATGGATATATTCTTTCATCCAAAAGCACAAGATATAACTCCAAAAACAAAAAATACAAACTTGAGAAGTAACAACTCATTCAGAACAAGAACCATATAAAAATAAAACATTTACTGTCACTTTTTGTTGCCAAGAAAAAAGAGTCGGGAAGCAACACAAAATAAGTATCAAGAAAAGCTTCAGCGTCCAACGACTTTTAGTACCTGAAACTGACCAGCAAGTCTTCTGTATTGTCCAAAAAGATATCCCATTTCTCGAGTACCAACACCAACCTCCTCTGACGGAAGATCCTAGAGTACATAATAGATTAGAAAAACATTGCAAAAAGGACGTACTTGCTAAAGGCCAAAAACCATTCTACTTACTTTGTCAGGACCCATATATCTGTACATCTCATTCATGAAACTTTGGCAAAATCTCATAATCTGTGAATGTTGCAAAACAATATATCAGAACATCTGTAAGAGATACTTGTAGGGTAAACATGCCATGGGTCCCAAGATTTCACCTCACTGTCACTTTTTCCTTTAGGATCAAAGTCACTTCCACCTGAAGCCCCTCCCAGTTTATATGGTGACAGTGCATTTTTCAACGTCTGCAAAGGATTGCAAATACATTACAAATATCTGAATCATGCAAAAGACACTTAAGTGGTAACCAGAATAAAAAAGAAAGGAAAAATGGCAAACAAACTAAGGTGAAAAAAAGAGAGTAATTAGAGAAAAGATAATGAATATCATGGTACCTGCTGAAAGCCAAGAAATTTGGCAATGCTCAAGTTCATGGATGGATGAAAACGGATACCCCCCCTACATGGACCAAGAGCTTGATTGAACTGAACTCTAAAGCCGCGGTTCACATGAGTTTCACCGCGGTCATCAATCCATGGAACTCGAAAAAGTATCATGCGTTCAGGTTCTAGTAGCCGTTCCATGATATTGACATAACTGAAATAAATCAGAATGGAATAGTGTGATTGGATGCGGGATCCTGAATACTATATTACAAAGATGTGAATCAAATTGCAACTTACTGAGAATTTTTTGCAATTACCCGCTCTAGAGCATGCACAGATTCTTGAACAGACTGAACAAATTCAATCTCGTTAGGATCTCGTTTCAGGGCACCCTCAACAATTGAACCAGCGCTCTTTGACATAAGAGCTTCATTAAGAGGAAAAAGTGTAAACAATTAATAAAACAATACGCAGGGAAAGACACTAGCCCTATCAGACAGAGATACAGAGATCAAATGAAGTAAGACCGAAACAAAAAGCCAAGGAGCCAAATCATTTTCTTTCATATATAAAACAAGGACGACGATCTTACTACTAACCACAAAAATACAAAACTCCAAAAGTTATGGGAAAAAACAGATAGAGCAACAATTTCATAATTTTAAGTTTCACTAAACAAATTAGAATTTACAACTTCCTCTCTTTCACGAAACTAAAAGGCATTTAGCATGGGTTAGTATAATATATGTCCTATTAAGAGTTGTTACATTTCCATCAGTCAAACCTGGAAAGTTTACTAAAACTGGATATACCAATCCATTACGAAGAGTAGACTAGGAGAAAAGTCAAAGATATCCAAAATCAATGCAAAGCGCAGGCTAACACACTGTTAGCTGAATTGTTGTTCAATGCAGGTTGGATATATGGAACACAACTAGCGGCAAATGATCTTAACTCACTACATATAAAAGGAGATCTATCACTTGAAGCAATAATGTAAAAAACTTACTCTTCACATAAATGGGCTTGTCAACAACAATCTTATCTTTGGAAGCCATTTGAAGACGCAGAGCCTCTTTGTGTAACAAACTATTGTTGTGTTCTTCTAATGCACTCATCTGCATGTTTCTACTTCCTTCATTTCCGTAAGGATTTCTTCGATGTTTCCTACCATACTCTCTGCAAACAGAACAGAATATCCTAGCTGTTCCATCTTTCATATCGACATAAGCCCACTTATACGTGTCAGCCCATTCTTCTCTCCACCGTTTAACAACTTTTTTCTTTCTCTTCGCAGGTTGCCCCTTTGACATATCCTGATCCTCACTGGGCAAATCAGACACCAAAACCATATGCTTTGTTTCATCATGTTCCACGGTGGAGGGCACCCGTGGAGTTCCACCTATCAAAGAATTGTTAGCAAAAGCGGCATCATCCTCTCCAGGTCCAATTTCTAAATCAATCTCTTCCCCAAGATTGCTTACAACAAGCTGATGCCTTTGTGCCTGCTGGATTAAGTTCATATCATCCATTGAGGGATTCATCCCCAACCCACCTGTTGGCCCAAACATTCAGCATCACAGTTTTAACTCCACCTTAGCTTCTCTTTTGCTGACTAACAGTAACTGTATCCTACACTTGGTACAACACCCGACCTAGTGCACAACAGAGATAAACAGTCCACTGTTAGGACAAACCCAGAAATTAAATTAAGAAAAATAGGGTACTCTCATACAAGAAACCACCAGCTACATATTAGTTTCTCAGCACATAAAAAAAGAAGGCATAGTATACTTCATCTGCCAGGAAATGCACAAATTAGAGTCATCAGCAAATTAGACTAATCTCAGATCTAATCTCCACTATAACAAGAGTATTGCAATGGAAAATTTCTTCAGAAATTGCTGAGAGACCATATACAATGTATTAAATTCTTTTGATTATCCACCAAAAACGCAAGCCATTCCTTTACTAAGATTGTGAACATATTTAGAGATAAAAGTCCATTAAAATCCAGAAAGAGATCTTAGATTATCTCACTGCAGAATCATCTAAACATCAAGACGCATAATTCAATAATCCAGCGCCGATACTTGTCTGAACACACTCGTCAAGTTTGTAATTTGTTTGCCACACATATCAATTCCAAACTCAAAATACTTTCAATCAACAGAAATGGAACCAAAATTGACTGAATACCTAACAAGCACAGCACTTAAGACAGTGATCGAATCTAACATCCATCACAAATTTTTTTTAAAAAACTAGTTTTGGCACACCTAAGAGGTTCGAAACGTCACAATAGTGAGAAATCCAATCCCTGCTGAATTTAACAGATAATGTTTCGTGAAGTCCACAAAAAGCTAACCTTCAAAGACAAAAACAGAAAAAGATTGCAACTTTACTTTGCCTGTAGCGACGGGTCGCCGAGATAGAGAAACCCACAAAAACAGTAGTTGCTAAAGACTAAAGAGACAATTTTTCTTTCTTCGCCGATTCTGATGGAGAGTTTTGAGACGAGATAAAGATAGAATCGACCAAATTAATTGTTTGCAGACGCAAATATAAGAAACCAACCAAAAAGAAAATTCTCAAATTAAAGGTAAATGCGTACGAAGTAAGAACTAATAAGCTCTAAGGGTTTAATCTAAATTTCTATAAATGGCTCATTTTTACAATTTTAAAGTGATATATTTTCGTTTTAATATGGGGCAGGCAAACAAAAATAAAATAAAATTAATAAATACAATAGAACCTTCATAAATTAATATTCGATAAATTAATAACTTGTATAAATTAATAGATTTTTTGGTCCAAGTCGGTTTACAGTAAAATTTGATCAAATTTAATAAATTAATAAGATAATAATTATTTTGAAACTCTTGTAAAAAATATAGTTTCAATAATATCATAAATTAATAATTGTAAATATTAAACATATATGATTACTCTTAAGATAATTTTGTAAAATATGATTCTAGTGTTGTTTGTCTTATTTTGAAGTTGGAATCTCGTTGGACTTTATCTCTAATTTTCCTTATTATTTCTAAAACTTTTGATTTTGTTTTTTTCCACATCATCTAGAAGGTATATAAGTTTCATTGTCTCAACATATTTTTGTATAAAATATATAAACATCAAAATAAATGGAAGTTAAAATAAAAAAACTTTAATAATATATGTCATAAAAAGACTTTCGTATTTTACATTTCCGAATATTTATATTTTTCTAAATTTTTTTATAAATTAATAATATTAATTTACAGATAAATTACTATATCTCTAAATAAATAATTTTTCAAGATCTCAACATTATTAATTTATAAAAGTTTAACTATATTTTTGTCTTTTATCATCAACAAAAATTAAATAAATATTTCAGTCAAACACAATTGTTTTTTTTGCCAACTATCAAAAACAATTGTTAGGTATTAAATTTTGAAGATACTAGAAAAGCTATTACTTAGGCAAAAAAAAAGTTTATATCACTTTAAAATCATTAAAATGTAAGGAATATTAAAATTAAAATTAACTACAATTATTAATTTTTAGACATTGTTTTTTCAGCTTAGGTCGGTAAGTGTCAGTAGAATTTGGTCCTCACACAACTCTTTGGAGAGGTTAAAAGTTCAGACTAGATCATACCGGCCTATATTGGGGGCCCATTATAAGGGGAGCACCCAATTAAACAATTACTTCTTGGGAAAAATTGGCCCAATCCATAGTTATTGGATTAAGGTTGTCCAAATAAGGGTTACTCAAGATATTTTTGAGAGGCGGATAGAGGTTTTGACCGATGGTGTATCACCGATGTAGATCACCGATGGTGTATACATGGATTAAAACCGTAATAAGTATAATAGCAGGCTGGGGCACTAAACTTTTTAACCAAATTTGAGGTTCATATAAGGTACAGTGGGGCCGGAAGAACCTAGTTCAGGAGAATCAAGAATTCTCAAGTTGTTTCAAATTGGATTAATGATAATAAAATTATTATGCTGGAATTGAGAGGGACTTGACAACAAAATTACAATTAATTATTTGCGAGAGATTTGGAAACGGAATAGACCTGATTTCCTATTCCTTTCTGAAACAAAAAATAATTTCTCTTTTTTAGAGAAACTTCAGCTACATTTAGGGTATGAATTCTTAATCACGGTTGAACCCTCCGGCTCCAGCGGAGGCTTGGCGCTTTTCTATTCGAATTTATATAATGTAATAATTAATTATAAGGATACCAATATGATAGATATATCACTAGACATACAAGGGGTAAAATCGAATATTACGTTTTTTTACGGGGAACCAGTACAACATAGGAGGAACTATGTTTGGGAACGGTTAACTCGCATGGGTATAACTAGGCAATCTCCATGGTTGATCATTGAAGATTTTAATTAACTTTCGGGTAAACACGAAAAGCAGGGGGGATCTTTGAGACATGCAAATTTGTTCCTGCCTTTCAACCAGATGCTACAAGATTGTGATCTCATTGGATTTCCTCATCTAGGAAACTCATGGTCCTGGAGGGGGGTACGAACTAATGGTGTGATCCGTTGTGTACTAGATAAAGCATTTGGTAACAGCGAATGACACGATATATTTCCTCGCTCTGAAATAGAATATTTAGATATGATCAGTTCGGACCATCGGCCCATTCTTGGACAGTTCCGAGACCCAAATTATATACATCATAAACAATTTGTTTTCGACAAAAGATGGCTTCTTAAACCTGGATTTAAGGACATAATTGCTAAGAGTTGGAACTACACTTCTCATAGACATGATACCTTCGTAGTAAAAATAAAATACTGCAGGAAGGAAATTTCACACTGGTGCAATGTACATGGCCATTCAGATAATCACAAAATTCTGCAACTAAAACAACTCCTTGAGGACAGTAAGAATAATCAAGTGGTTGACATTGTAGCTATACAAGAAGCAAATACAAATCTCCGTCAGACCTATCTTGAGGAAGAAACATTTTGGAAACAAAAAAGCCGAAATAAATGGCTTCAGAAGGGGGATGAAGATACATGGTTTTCCCATGCTGAGACTAAACAAAGGAGAGTAAGGAATCAGATAGTGGGTCTTTTTGACAAAAATAACAAATGGTTAGCGAAAGAGGTGGATATTTAATCAGAAGCCACTACTTGAATAAAACAAACATCTGTCTTATTCCAAAACTTTCTCGCCCAACTAAGATGGTCGATTTCCGTCTGATTAGTTTATGTAATGTGGGATACAAGATCGTATCAAAACTCTTATGTTTAAGATTGAAAGAAGTTTTACCCAAATTAGTTTGTGAGACACAATCAGCCTTTATGTCCGGTCGATTAATATCCGACAATATTTTAATTGCTCAGGAGATGTTTCATGCTCTGCGTACAAAGGCTATTAAAGGTCAATTTATGGCCGTTAAAACCGATATGAGTAAAGCCTATGATAGAGTTGAATGGAAGTTTATTGATGCCATTCTCATGAAATTTGGTTCTGGGGAGAAGTGGATACAATGTATAATGCACTGTATTTCTAGTGTGGAATATTCAGTTATTTTGAATGGAACACCTAAAGGCAGGATAGTGTCGAGTAGAGGTCTTCGTCAGGGGGATCCTCTATCCTCTTATTTGTTTATTCTTTGTACGGAAGTTCTCATTTCTCAAATGAGACGAGCTGAGGCCAATGGACAAATTACGGGTATAGCGATAGCCAGGGCTAGTCCACAGGTGTCTCATTTACTATTTGCAGACGATACATTGTTTTTATGTAAGGCCTCAATTCGGCAATTCTCGCTATACTAAAAGAATATGAGATGAACTCGGGTCAACAGATCAACTTCACTAAGTCATTTATACATTTTGGCCATGCTGTTCCGAATACCTATAAATTGGAACTTCATCGGATTCTAGGGATTTCTAAAACGGGAGGGATGGGATCATATTTAGGCCTGCCAGAGAATATGGGAGGGGCTAAAAACAAAATATTTAACTTTGTTTACGAGAAGCTCCAAGAGAGGGTAAATAGTTGGTCGGCCAAATTTCTGTCAAAAGGGGGAAAGGAAATACTCATAAAATCAGTACTGACGGCATTACCTACTTACGTAATGGCCTGTTACCTGGCAACTGGATTGCCCGGCCAAAATTTAACATTTCATATGGCAAACTCTTACAGGCTATGTAGCAGTTAACCATAATCTCGCTACTAGAGGTATTAAATGTGACACACAGTGTACTCGGTGTGGCATAGATCCGAAAAATATAAATCATGCTATCTTCGAGTGCCCGCCAGCGCTACAAGCTTGTGCTCTTTCACCAATCCCAATGGCCATATCCTGGTTTCCGGCTCAATCTATCTGGCATAATCTTGATTATCTTTTGTGGCGTATACCAAACTCTGAAGACACAAAGATTTATCCTTGGTTGATTTGGAACATTTGGAAAGCAAGAAACGAACACTGTTTTTCCAATGTGATCTCGAATCCTCAAAACCTAGTTCTTCAAGCCAAAGTGGACTATCAGGAATGGTCTTTGGAGAGGAATACTACTAAGGGGGCCGGTTCGACTTATCACGAATTCCAAGCCCAGTCAAAGTCTCCTTTCTTTTATCCTTCCACATCTCATCACAGGTTCACTGGTTACAAATGCTTTGTGAACGCTTCCTGGAAAATTACAGACGGCAAAATCGGTTTGGGTTGGTTCTGTTTTCCGGACTCGGTGGAAGGAGTAGTTTCGGGGGCACGTGGGGTTCACCGGTGTCTATCAGCTCTTCATTCAGAAATAGAAGCAGTTATGTGGGCATTGGAATCTTTGGTGGAGCTCAATATTACGGAGGTGGAGGTACTGACAGACTGTGAGACGGTTTTAAAGATTCTAAAGCTTCCAAAGTAGTGGCCAGCATTCCTTATCACGAGGAGTTCACCAGGCTAAGTTCTTTGTTTTCCTTTGTCTCATTATCTGTTATTCCACGACAATTGAACTATAAGGCAGATTTGCTGGCTCGACAGGCCAGAGAATTTGCTTTGGACCATTTGTACCCCATTTTTAATCCGTAATATATATTATCATGCCGTTGACAAAAAAAAAACATTGTGACCCAAGGAAAATGGCTCTTAGCCTAGTGGCAGGCGGTAAGTCCACATAAGACAGTTCATTTGTATAATCAGAGATCGAATCTCTCTGCCTACATTATGTAGGAATTTGGCTATTGGACTAACCAATTGTGGTCCAATATAATTTGCGGTTGACAAAAAAAAAAAAAAACATCGTGACCCAAGTGATGAAGAACCGACTCAAACCCGACCTGTTTTATTCGGGTCAGACGCTAACATATACGGGAAGAACTTCATCGAACTGAAAGAAAAGAAAATAAAATCAGAAAAGAAGGAAAAAAACTCATCTCGTTGCCGTCTGCACAAGCAAGAAACCTCTCAGTTCTCATGGCAAAGAATCTTACAGGTTGCTTCTCTTTTGATTTCTTCGATTATTATTGCTGAAAATCGATGTATTGTATTTGTTGAATCCGATCTTGGTGTACTCTAATCTCCGTTGGAAGGAGGGGATAGTTAGGTTTTCAATTTTCCGAGAGTTCATAGTGAAGTTTGTGTCATTTGGGATTAATGAATGACTGGGTTTATCAAGAGCTTCACTGATTGTAAAATCTTATTGTTGTTTGTTGATTTTAACAGTAAGCGTCAAGTGGCAAAAGAAGGTTTTTGAAGGTATCGAGATTGATGTTAGTCTGCCTCCTTATGTTTTCAAGGCTCAGTTATATGATTTGACTGGTGTTCCACCGGAAAGGCAAAAAATTATGGTCAAAGGTGGACTCTTGAAGGTAATTTGGATGTTATAGGTTGCTGGGATTTCACTTAACTTTCTTACTAGAATCTGTGTTTCCCAGATTGTTTATTAGATTATGATGACAACGTTTATCTCTTTCAATTGACGCAGGATGATGCAGATTGGTCCGCTATTGGAGTGAAAAATGTAAAGCTCCTTTTTTTGGCATTCTTTGGCTCTCTTTTCATTTTTTCCTCAATTGCCTCATTTCGAATGATGCTTATTTGTTTTTTTGCTCATTATAGGGTCAAAAATTGATGATGATGGGAACTGCAGATGAAATTGTAAAAGCTCCTGAGAAACCCATCGTTTTTGCAGAGGATCTACCTGAAGAAGCGCAAGCCACTAATCTGGTAATTCTTTTTACTGCTGATTATAAGTTTTCAAGTGTGTGATATGAGCCGTGTGTATCCCTGCTATGGAATCATATGAAAAAGACGTAGAGAAAAGGGATATTCGGTAATCCCAAACGTTCCCACACGTAGCATTCTCCTAGCTGCTCTCAAACTGTCACCTCTCCACTAACCGCCTTAAAGTTTGGTTTATCTTAGCTGGAGTAGTTACAGTTTTGAACAAACTACCTAAGCTGGTAACAGTTCTGCAGTCTAACAAGCAAGCCATATCAATGTATTTCTTGAGGTTCAATAGTTGTTACTAACTTTACAATGTATGGACACATCAGGTAACAAAAGATTAGTCCAACTCTTTACTAGGCATTGTAAAACCAGATGTTGTTTTGTTTTTATGGTCAGAATATTTGGGTATGCTTCCTGTTAATTAACAAACATTACAATTGAATTCAGGGTTACAGTGCTGGCCTTGTTAATCTGGGCAACACCTGTTACATGAATTCCACGGTGCAGTGCTTAAAATCTGTCCCAGAGTTGAAATCTGCATTATCTAAGTCAGTTCATTTCTTATCCTTCTCTGTCCTTAACAAGAGAAACCATTAAAAATTACTGTCTTTACTCAATATCGTTTTCTTATACAAACAATTTCCTCTTAATAGTTACTCACTTGCTGGACGAAGCAGTGATGTCGACCAGACTTCTCACATGCTCACAGTTGCCACACGTGAGTTATTTGGTGAGCTTGACAGAAGTGTCAATGCTGTTTCGCCTACACAGTTCTGGATGGTTAGTCTCTGTCCATTTGTACTTTTACCTATCCATGTTAGCTCATCTGGGGTATTTAAATTATAAAATTAATTCCTCTATCCAAAACAGTCTATGCCTTCAGTTTCCATGACAGAATTAAATTTGGGGGATGGAACAGAAATATTTGGATAGACTATAAATTGGCCAACAGTATTTATCTACAGTCTTCTCTACCATCAACATACAAACAAGTTCTTGTTTTGTATGCCTCAATCAAATGCCTTTTGCTAGTTCTCATATCAGTGTCCATATTACATCATAAGATTTAAAACTTCCCAGTTCCTGAGTCATATCACCGTTGATCTTGATGCAGGTATTACGAAAAAAATATCCTCAGTTTAGTCAGTTGCAGAATGGAATTCACATGCAGCAGGTTTGTTTCATATTGAAAAGTCTGCTGCATTAAGCCTTTTAATGCTTTAGCTCTTTAGTTTGTGAAACCCTGCTACTAAAATGTCTAACAGGATGCTGAAGAATGTTGGACACAACTGTTATACACACTTTCTCAGTCCCTAAAAGCACCAAATACCAGCGAAGATCCTGATGCTGTGAAAGGTCTCTTTGGTGTCAATCTTCAGAGCAGGTATATGTCAAGTTTCATATCTCAGTGTCATTATCTGGCTTTATTTGTATGGAGCATTCATTTGATTGGTTATTTAGTCTCATGTATCTGTAAAATTGCAAAATCTGTAAACGGGTGTATTCGTAATTTATGATTAATTGGCATCTGCTTGGTGTCCTTATCTAGCAGAGTAACTGGCAAAACAGAATGTTAATACTTGAGAAGTTTTAGTTACGGTGTTTCACTTACTCTTTCTCTACCTCTTAAGGATGAAATTAGGTGTGCTTAAAAATGTTACGGACAATTATGTGATGTCAAAGTGCATGTGTATTTGTGTATCTACATACGTTACATATTTGCTGAGGGTTTGCCTACAGGGAAATATATCAAAAATTTGGTAGCTGTGTTTCCTCTTGTGAAATTGACAACTGAAAATGTGTATTCCTGAGTGGGTTTTTTTTCACCTGGCTTAGTCTATTATGTTGTGTTATAACTGGTTTCTGTGGTGAAGGTTGCATTGTCAAGAAAGTGGCGAAGAAAGCTCAGAGACGGAATCTGTATATTCTCTAAAATGTCATATATCACACGAGGTGAACCACTTACATGAAGGACTGAAGCATGTGAGCATCTGTTATAATTCGGATATAGACTTCGTTTCAAATGTTGATTTCTCCACTTTTTCAGATATAGAATAACTAGGCATCATTTTCTTATATTTTACCTATTATATTATTTTGTATCTATCTGATGAACGGCCCACTTCTTCTGATTAACTTAGGGACTGAAAGGGGAACTTGAAAAAACTTCTCCTGCTCTGGGTCGTACTGCTCTTTACCTCAAGGAGTCCCTTATAGATTCCTTGCCAAGGTGATCAATCTCTTTTTATTGTTTGCAACTCTTATTGCACATCATTACAGTTCTCTGTAATCCTTTTGTAGCATGCTTCATATCTGGCGTATCCCAGAAAACCCAACTTCGTCAAATTACTGATTTAGTGCAACTTCTAATCCTATTATCTCTGACATGAAGTTTCTCTTCTCTTCTTACTGATCTTAAAGGTACCTGACTGTTCAGTTTGTGCGATTCTTCTGGAAAAGGGAGACTAATCAGAAAGCAAAAATTCTCAGAGTAAGTTTCTGTGCTTTCTGTTTTTGTATATTTAGCAAAATTCTGGCTGCTCAACATTGTTATGGTATAGTGTCTCAAACTTGTTAGTTTTTGTAGAAAGTGGATTATCCACTGGAGCTGGATATATATGACCTATGTTCTGAGGATCTTCGGAAGAAACTAGAAGCTCCTCGCCAGGTTTGCTCTGTCTGTTGTGGTGAGCTAAAATCGTCTGAGCTGGTTAACCAAATCAACTAAGAGCTGTGTCTTTCAGAAACTTAGAGATGAAGAAGGTAAAAAGCTAGGTCTGGAAACTAAGTTAAAGAGTGGCTCGAAAGACAGCGATGTGAAAATGACTGATGCAGAGGTACAATTTTTATTGGACGAATATAACCATATAACTAAGTCTAATTTTCTAAGAAGACCGACATCTATCTGTTTGCAGGCATCATCAAATGGAAGTGGAGAATCATCCATGGTAAACCAAGAAGAAGGTACATTATCTAAGACCTGCTTTCAACATTCTTCTTTTCCAACTTAAAAAGAACCATGATTGGTTTGTATGTTGAAGTAAAAAAACTTTGATAACTAGAATCCACCTGCGGTAACCATATATGCTTTTTCTGTGGATATTGGAAAGTATATATATAGTCATGGATAACAGGAAACATAGCCACCGATATAAGCTGAAGACCTTTGTACTTTGATGATTATTTGTCCATACATCTCACTTCAAAGCAATCAATATTTTTCATTACTTTGAATCTAAATCTGTATTGTAATGGGACTTTATAGGTTCTTCTTCTGCAAAAGAAACTCACATGACCGGAATCTATGACCTGGTCTCTGTGTTGACCCACAAGGGTAGAAGTGCAGACTCTGGTCATTATGTTGCATGGGTCAAGCAAGAGAGTGGTTTGTTCCTTTCTTTTATAAACTGTACCTCTCTCTCACACGCGCACACAATATTTTCGTATCACTTACAAACAATTTTGACATGATTTACAGGCAAATGGATTCAATATGATGATGACAACCCAAGCCAGCAACGCGAGGAAGACATCACAAAGCTCTCCGGTGGAGGTAAGCCTGTTTCTTCTTTCTTGCATAATATGGTTCTCGCTTTTGTTATATATATTTCAATCTCTGCTGTGTTAATAATTCACAGGTGATTGGCATATGGCGTACATCATAATGTACAAAGCCCGCTTCGTCTCCATGTAATCTCTCTACCTTGGTTTTAGTTCTTAAAACATTCATAGAGATCCTTAAAAGATTACATAGACCACCTCAGAAATTTCAGTTTCACAATGGTAGAAACTGCATCTTGTCAATTCACTAGCAAGACCGAGATTGGTTTCATTTTACGACTTTTGTTTTTAACTCTTGGCACAATGGATTATCAAATCTCCAAAAATCAGTAACAATCGTTGTTGGTGGTGACATTTCTTTCCAATCTACGACATTTTATTTAACTATTAGTTACTACTGTTACAAATTTTGGCTTTTTCTAGTTCTTCATTGCTTAAATAAGTATGGTTGGTATTGGTTTGGTTCTTATCGGTTTAAATCAGCACAATTCAATTCCAATGTATATTGTGGTCTACAAACTAATTAACCATTGTCAAACTCATATCAAACTAATCCCAATATTTGATAACAACTTATCATTCATAGTTCATCATTTCAAGTCATTTTAACCCAAAATTTGACTACATTGATTTCTTAAGACTAATCCATCTACTTGGACCACATTTTAATTCCTTTTTGACTTTTTCTTTCGATTCATTCACATGACTATATCACTTGTGATCATGACTCTAGATTTGTGATCTTACAAGTTCTATATTAAATATGTAAACGCTATGAATTTTATTGTATTTTTCCTTAAAACAAATTAAATACACACCAAATCTTATTCAACAAATCTAAATGATAATAATATTGTAAAAGATGATAAAGACTTTTGATTTTTCTAAATGATAATGTGACATATTTAAGCTCTGAAACAAGAGTTTACATATTTTTGTTAATGTAAAAAAAAAATTACAAAATTAAGCAATGAAATGATGAATAACCAATAATTGTTTGCAAAAGAAAAAAAAAATCATGTGATTTGAAAGGATACTAATAATATTATATAATTCCATTAAATAATAGAGAATCTTATATAATAACAACTAAAGCCAATCAAGAAGAGCAGAAAAAAAATACTCTAGTTAATATTATTTACTACGAGATGATAAAAAAAGGAAAAAAAATCATATATATCTATATATGAAATTGACGGAACTACCCCTGACTTCTTCAATGCTTCTCCACTCTATTCATAGCTAGATCAGTCCACGTGTCGTCATTCCTCCGTAAACCCGAATCCATACCCGGATACCAACGCGACCCGGATCCGGAATCATAAACAATCCCACCCATCTGCATATTAGCCGCCAATAACGAACAAAAACTCGGATCTCCAACCGGTAACCCATAAAACATCCGGGTCGGATCCGATTCCTGACCCGAATTCTCTAATTTCGATCCGGAATTACGATCATCATCAAGTTTCTGATCCAAAAGAGCAACGATTTTGTTGTTACTGTTAAGATTACTACTCGAAGAAGATGATCCAGAACGTTTATTGTTCTTCCGAGATCCACCACCGACGGGGATGTTACGGAGAGCTCCTCCTTTAGTCCAGTAACGACGACAGTTTTTGCAAAAGTGACGAGGCTGTGACAAATTGTAATTATTGTAATAACAGAATTTAGTGTTGGGTGAGTCACAGCGAGGGCACTTTAGCTGTTCTTGTTCTGGTAATTCCGGTTGTTTTTGTTTCGCCGTCGTCGTCATCATCATTGATTGGTGGTAATAAGCTGCTGCTGATGTCAAATCCTGCATTTTTTTCCACCGGAAAAGTTTAAAGTGAAGTCTTTTAGTTAAAAATCGAAACTTTTTTGTTGGGGAAGAAGAAAGAAAAGATTTTTAGATTTGGGGAAGAAGAAAGAAGTGTTTTTTTTTTTGGTTACGACATGGAAATCTAAAATGTGAGGTTTTATAAAATGGAAAAGATGGAATCTTTTGGGTGTGGCAAATTGCAACTTATAGAGAGATAAAGAGTGGAGATATTTAGTGGCATAGAGTGAGAGAGATGTAGAGAGAAGAGATGTTTTTATTTTGATTTTAACCACTAAATGACAATTTCAAGACATTCTAGATTTTTTTTGTTTTTGTGTAAAGGACATGAAAAAGAGTTTACGTTGATCTCGAGACTGATTTGTTTGTTGACTCTTGTGTTTTCTTTTCTTTGCTAATAGTTTTCTACTTTCTTTTTGTCAAAATTGGACCACAAATAGTCGATTAATTAACCAAAATCTCACAAATACAAACGGGAGACTCGATTTCATAATATACAAATACGTATACTTTTTGTGGACTTACCATCTGCCACTAAGCTAAATGCCACTTACTAGTAGTTTTCTACTTTTAAATCCATAGTTTTTGTAACTTTTGTTTCAATCATCATATCTATAACCTTTTTAAATCATAACTTAATTATTAAATAAAATAACATTATTTAAAAGTTAAATTTTAATAAAAATATTAAAATTTGACTAAAACATTTTCTCATGTTTTTTATATATATTTTAAATTAATACCTAGTTATAAACTAATTGAATAGTAAGAGCATTAATTATTTTGTTTGAATTTATTAAGCAATACTCTATACATGAGTATCATATAAAAGTATTCAAACATATATACCATAATAGGTTTAATTTATTTTTTGTAAATGTGAAAAAAAATAATGACAATGATTAAATACTTATCTTCATTGAAATTCAATTTTATAAAGTAGTGTTATCTCGTATGATTTGTTTAGAATTCGAAAATTTTGTAATATAGAACAGATTTTTTCCATGCATTCTTAATATTGAGAAAATATATTGTAAGCTAATGTTATAATTACGATGTCATTGAATGTTTTTATATATAAAAATAGTGGATTTATATCACATCACAATACATATATCTTCGATGAAAACTCACCTTAATACATAAGTTGATTTATTCTTAATAATAATAATTCATATATTCGTGAAAAAAATAGTAAAAAATAAGTGAAGTTTCTTCGAATTTTCTTCCATTGCTATCATCTTTGACAAAATTCGACGCGTTAAAACTTTATCATTGACTTGTTGACTTCACATAATATGGTAGAGTTTGTTTGCTTAACTTCATTTCATTTTTAATGGATGTATTATGCTAATTTTTTTTGTATAAACATTTGTTGTAATTAAATTATTTTGTCGGTCTTGTAAAATTTTTATCAAAAATAATCAGATGACAAAAAGTTACTTAGCAATAAAAAAACTTTCTAAAATTCCAAAATTTTTTAAGGCTCACATATTTTAGCACCTCAAATTTATTAACTATTATAAATTAATAAACGATGTTTTTAATTGACAAAATGTAATTTTCATAATCTATATTCTAAACTTAAATCACGATTATGTGGAGCTACATTTTTTGGACTCGAAAGTTGTTAAATAATTTGTAGATATTTAATTACTTTATATATGATTTTTTTTTGTAATGTCAGATTCACAACTCAAACTTTGTAACTCCAACGCATAATTAAACAATTTTTAAAAATCAAATTCCCATTAACATTTAACTATTTTACCAAATAGACTTCTCCACTATAATACCAAATCACATTTACGTAATTTAGTTTCAGTTTGAAGCGTTCATACAAAATTTGTTTTAACGAATGACATTTATTAATCAAATTAACAAAACCAAAAAAATACTTATATTAATCATGTAAAAAGTTATTGGTTCAACGATAATAGTTGGCAATTAATTTTAGTAATTAACGACTAATAGTAATTGAAAACACTAAAAGCTTTCAATCATAAAATTTGTTAAGGTCATAAACGTGATTTAGTTATCATAACATTTCGTTATCTGCAAGTGGCATTTAGCCTAATGGCAGGTGGTAAGTCCACAAGAGCCATGCGCACTTGCACATCATGGGATCGAGTCCCGCCGCTTGCATTTGCAAGAACTTGGTTAATGGGCCGGCTATTTGTGGTCCAATATTGACAAATAAAAAAAAACATGTCGTTATGTAAGCATTTTTGTTTTGTCCAAAAGTGTAAAGTAAAAGATGATTTACATTGAAAATTCATAAAAATTCAATAGCTATGATACGTTGAACCAGAAAAGCTTTTGAGTTAGCGTGATTGACAAGCAAAGTTTTTATTTATTATGTTTGGATCATGAAAAAACAGAATCATGACAATAAGAACCCCACATTGGAACATAGAATCAGCACCATCAGTTTTGTACTTTGCTATAATATGGTTCATTGAACCATAACCACACAACTGTCTTAAACTTGTGTCGTCACGTTAAGTTGCCGACTTCCATTTTCTCTGACTGGTTTTTGTATTCCGGTCCTGACGTCATTTCCACGGCCATGGTTTGTGGCTCTTTAGGATGACAATTGGACGGTTTAGATTAAGTCTTAGAAACAAGAATAATTTGTTTTTTGAGATTTTAAGTTTTTTTTTTTGTCAATGGTAGATTATATTGAGCTATAATTGGTCGGTCTAATGACCAAATTCTTACATAATGTAGATAGGAAAACTCAATCCCAGATTACGCAAATGCGATGCCTTAAGTAGACTTACCGTCTGCCACTAAGCTAGATGCCATTTGCTTGAAATTTTAGGTTAACAAAAAAAGATTTGTCTTTGGGATTTGAGGTGTAATTTACTTGGATACTGCATGTCTTAATTTTAATTTTAAGAAATTAAGAGATTAAGATAGAAACATGTGAGTAACAAAAAAATATGTTGCCATTTAAAATTTTGTTAGTGTTTTTATATACATATACAATATAAACTCTTTAAATTAATACTCTATAAATAAATATACATTAAAATTTTCTATAGAATAATATAATTTTATGGTCTAAAATTGAATTTTTGATTATGTTAATATTTTGATAATCTCTACAAATTAATAAAAAATATTATTTTAATGTACTTCCAATATTATTAATTTATAGAAATTTCTATAAATTAATAAAAATATATTATTTTAATATAGTCTCAACATTATTAATTTATACAAACTTAATTGTATTTTTTATTAGTCAATTTGTTATATTAATATATCAAAATCGAATTACAAGAAAAAAATGTATATGCTAACGGCAAAATAGATATTACAAAAAACATAGTTCACATATGAAGATTTTAAGTTCTTGTTCCTGTAAAATTAGATTCCATAAATCCTCTAAGAAGACAAATATTTATTAGAATAGACATCGAAAATAACAAATTCCGACATCCTATTAATTGGAATTGTATGGTTATAATGTTGCCTCAGCATTAGTCCAACAATTTCACAATATGATTCTCATAATATAAACTTCGTTATGTGAAGCTTAGTTTCATATAGCTAACAAACACTTTACCTTAAACTTTTAGCAAGATTTAGAGTAAAAAAGAGATGACAAACTTTGATGATGCGACAAACTTTCAAAACAAACCATACACTTTTTTTTCTTTTTTTTTTTATCAACGGCAAATCATATTGGAACACAACTGGCCGGTCCAATAGCCAAATTCCTACATGGGGACTCGATCCCGGATTATGTAAATGCGCTACTTTAAGTGGACTTACCGTAGCTACATGCCATTTGCACTAAACCATACACTTATGTTCACGTCTTATCAACTTTATTTAATTGAAATGAATTTTATATATAAACACCAAAATAAAATAAAAAGTAAGAAGAGAACAACATAAGTAAATGAAATGTATTATTTTAGTAAGTCAAGAAAGTAGAAACAAATTTAACAAAAGAATCAATAAAACAAGTTTTTAACACAAGACCAGAAAAGAAAATAAATTCTAATCTATATCCATCCAAAAGTGTTTTATGAGATTAGCTTTACTTAAATCACGATTTCTTGCAATCGGATTTTCTTTTTCTTTTCTTGGCCTGTATGGTAGTTTCCAAGTGCACAAGTGAAATTCTACCCTTAAAGAGAAAAAAATGAATGAGAAAAAAGTGTTTGGTTTTTCACTTCTTGCCTCCCGGAAGGTCCATGATGATCATTACAGAGCTTAGGTGATCAAAGACCAGGTCATGTACGAGTGACAATGATGATGTATATAGCAAATCCTCATCAATCATTATAAGGAACCTAGAAAATGCAGAGTCTTGAGCCTCTTTTTTGCTGGGTATAGTGTTAAGCATAGTACATGTACAAGCTATTTGCAGCAGCGCAAGCAATTGAGTTCTCTGTTGGATGCCAAGCAAGATGTAGCAACTTTGTTGTGTAATCAAGTGCATTGCTATTTCCATCTACTGCTGTACTCTCTGATCCTGTTTTACCATGTTACTAGTATTTTACTCCTTTGGTGCCGATTTCGAAAGAAGTATAAGGCTTAAATGAGAATGGAGAGAGACACTGACCTCTACTTACAACACGCGTTATACTGCTTAGTGCTCTGGATGGCCTCGAGGGAATTGGCACATGTTTCCTATACAGCACAAATTCTATCTCATCACTACTGAGAAGAAACAGAAGAGCACACTACTCTTAAAGGCTTTTATCAAGTTTACCTCATTGGGTTTCTGCTTGCTTCCAAGGTAGCATTCTCAGTACTTCCCGGAGAAACACCAAACACACGGAACAGATTGCTGGATGAAAAATGAAAGCGAAGAACACATTATACAAGGAATTATAGTCATATGAAAATGCAACTAACCAAAACAAAGATGCTCTGCTTTTCAAGGCGTACCTGTAAGAGCCTGTCGCTGCTCGTAATCCATTCCCACTTATACAACACTCGAACTTGTCAAAGATGGAATCATTTTCATATAAATCCAGCTC